>LPNX010715263.1:0-39845 GCA_001517045.1 Pseudotsuga menziesii | reverse complement strand
TCATACAAACGGTATGCCTTGGAGTATTCTTCGTACCCTAGGAAAATGCATTTTCTGCTTCGAGCACCAAGCTTGTTTCTTTGCTCCTTTGGAATCAAGGCATAATAGGGTGGAACCAAAAACTTTGAGATGCCTGACTGAAGGGAGCTGGCCAAACCACATTTCATGTGGAGTCTTGTTATCAAGCGCATTTGAGGGACTTCTCTTTCATCTTATAAATATTGTTGGCTGCTTGATACTGGTGCAACATCACACATGACATTTAGAAAAGACTGTTTTGAAGAACTGAATGAAACAATAGATGGCATAGTTTACTTTGTAGATAAGTCAAGTATTAAACCAAAGGGAATGGGCACCATTCGACTGAAGATGCCTGGATTCCCTGAGGTCTTGTTGAAGAACGTTCTCTATCTTCCAGAGTTGCAGAGAAGTCATTTCATTAATTCCAAGATTACAATGTGCAACAATACAAGAATCAGAAGATTTACTAGCATCTTGGTCATCTTTCTTCTGGTTATGCTTGTCTTTGATGGAGTCCCACAAAGCCCAACACTGATCTGATGTGTGCCCAGTCTTTCCACAACGCTTGCACTGCAAATATGATCTTTTGTTGCTGCCCCCTCTGCCTCTGAAGTTTCTTATTGCTCATCCTCTCTTGCTGCATTCTCCCTTGGAAGGGTCTTTGGATTGGTCTTTGCCGGCAAGGGCAGCACCAATACTAGGTGCCAAAGATAGCATCTTTACAACTGTTAGTGTAATTTACAATAATGAACTTGATATGACAAAGAGAAATAGAAAAAATAAGAACCTTGCAGGTCTACAGTATCTGCCAAGGTGATTTACAATCTCAAATTCAGGTTTTAAAGATGATACAATGACAGAGAAAATATTACAACCAACAGTCAACAATTATCTCAGCTCTTCAAAACTTTATGCAGTCAACATGATGGCCAGTCTCAGCAATCTTGTTTCACGTAGAATGTGATCACAACTTCAGTCTTCAAGTGGATGTTTGCAGCAATATTTAGATTCGACCTCTATGCACTTCACAAGCAGTCTTGAGGGAGAGCACCGGCTCGATTACAATATTCAGGTGGATATGAGCAGCTTCAGGAAAATGGAAGTAATTTACAACAAACACCAATAGTATTCTGCTGTATCTATCACTCAAGATAAAAGCATAGCTTCAAATCGAAAGGAGAAAACCCATGGAATTCAAACGTCCTCAAATGCTTTCTATTTACAATGGGAAAATGCAAGAGTGAAAATCTTGACTTGCCTTTATTAGTTCTGCCGAAACCAAAAGCCCTATCCTTACAATCAATAAGGCAAATGTGAGCCTATATGTCGTCTAAGTGTTATATCAGACAGTAATCGGGGCTGGGGTTGAAAAACTACCCAGCGCTAGGAGACATACATTCTAACTCAAAGCTTTAATAAAGCAGTCATGGGCATCTTCAATACACATCAACCATATGCAAAATTTGCAGACTTTCCCAGAAAATGCCAAGCACAGGAATTAGGGCACAAATTAGGGTTTTTGTATTTCAATGAACAGAAACGTTTTACCTCCACACTCATATATCTTCAGTACGCAGCATATACAATCACAGGCCGCATCAAATATCAGTCACAAGCAGCATACATTATTTCTCCAGCGCAGTAATCAACGCATCAGTCTTCAGCATTCACGCAGTCTCCAGCAGTCACGCAGCCTCCTCCATGCAGCAGACTTCAGGAACTCCATGCTGTATTTTGAAGGCGTGGATCTTCACGCAGCTGACTAAGGGTTGCAGGTGGCCATTTTATATATATCTCATTTCCCAGTGGGCGTGGGCATTGGCATCGTTTGTATTAAGAGAACATGTACTGGCGGATTCCTATAGAAGCTTAATGCCCTTCTTGAATAAGGAAAAATACTGGAATACAATCTTGTTAAACCACTTTCTCTTTCTCATTCAATAGGATCATGGATGTTGAGAGGAAATGGAAGATAGAGACCAAACATGGAAGTCAGAATGGAAGAATTCAAACTATGATGTGAGGGCAAGCGTGCAAAAATTATTCACGCATTGTGTCCACATGACGGTCAGACTTTATAATTTATCGAAGTTGGCAAGGAAGTAAGACTGAAACCCTAAACTCCGGACTGCTGCGTGCGTTGAGTATATCTGCTGGTTGAAGACTCATCTAAGTAAAGGAACTTCCAGCATTGAACAGGCATAAGCGGGTCTCGTCAGTTTATGAGAATGTTCTCATGGACGCAAGCACCACAATGGCATATCTATGTTGTTTTAACTTCATAGAAGTTAATCAATCAAGCAACAATCCATGGCCTTCATTGCCATGTTGCAGAATCAATCAGAGGGAGCATTAATCTTCACAAGGAATTCGTAGGTCATCACATGGTAGGTCATCATGTGGTCGTGGACAGACTCCACATGAAATTGCAGCATCTCATCGCATCTGCGCTCAGAGGTCCAGGTCGATTGTTGGGTCGGCCTCGCCTGTTTTGGTTTGGTTATAAGGCCTGTGGACTATGGAGAAGCACTGCGCTTTCCCAATAGTGTGAGAGCCCGAGAGAGCAAAAACACATTGATACGACGGACACAAGGATTGTTCATGCCATCGTGGGGAAGAAAATCAAGGTGTAGAGAAGAGTGCGCTGGTCTTCAACACTGTGGATCATTCTACATCTATAGCAGTAGAATGAGAGCACGCACAGAAAATTAGGTTTTCTGTATTCCTTCACAAAAAAATGCAAAGTGCAGCAAAGGGAGTGGATTATCACATCATGCAGAGGATGGATGGGGCTGAGCAGGGCGTTAGAGCAGCCAGCGCATGCACCAATGCATGTAATCTGCAGACTGAGGAAAGCCCAGGGTGCAGATAGTAGCAGAATGCAGATTGTACAGGCAGGAGTTATGGCTAATAGCCAAGCTCTGATACCACTGATAGGTAATAACTCCCGATTCATTGTTATTCCAATGCCAATGCATATATTTATACATTTCAGGTGGTGGTTGAGATTCCGACCGGCCTATCCATATTCCTATGTAACTGTTCAACTTCCTATTATTTATTTATTTATTTACAATATTATAATCCCTAACAGATTATATTCTAACAGTTAACAACAACTCTATTTTGAATAAGGTGTTTTCAAATGTAGTTTATTTCAATGTTGTGTACATATGTTGAATGTTTCTTATCTCTTGATTACGGATTGGGATTTAATGATAATTACTACATCCTTTTTCACAATGATCAAGGCTACTTTTATCTAAGTATTTCATATGTTTATCAGTTTTATGCAGATTGAATGGGTTTGGCCTCCTAGCTGGAATGGTTTGTCCAATGGGTCTCCTCGCCTCCAAATGATAAGAGAGGCCGACGGCCCAAATAATTTGTCTTTCTTATTATTAACTACATAGTTTTTTTTGGTGTTCGATGTGAACACATTCATTCACACCGAATACGTTCGTATTAATACTTTGGCAACCCTTCTCATCATTGGTGGGAAACCTTGCATCTTACATATATACACCTTTGACGGTTCCTAGTTGACCATGGGAATCTATTTCTATGGACTACCTGATGGGATATCCTACTACCAAACATCAGCATGACGTGATCTTAGTAGTAGACAACATATTTTCCAAGATGGCTATTCTCATTCCATGCAAGAAGACTATGACAACAAAACATACTGCACAACTCTTCTTCGAACATGTTTGGAAACACTATGGCCTTTCGATGACCATCATTTCCGACAAAGATTCCATATTTTTTAGCATCTTTTGGAAGACTCTTTGGCAACAACTCGACATGAGACTCTCTTTGTCTCCAACTTTCCATCCTTGATAGCAAAACAGATGGAAGTTGTGAATCACTTGGTAGTACAACTACTTTGCATATACAACCACAAGCATTGTCGGGCATCGGATGAAAGTCTCCCATACATACAACACATTTAAAATTGTGCTTAACACAACTCTATGGGAAAGAGTACACTTGACATATGTTATGGATTTCAACCCTTAGTGCCCATTGACTTGATCTGTTCATCAACACAGTCGAACGAAACCGATTTTGACTGACGAGAAGTTGAAAAAGCATTGAAGTTTTGAGACCAAATCTACAACATCCAAAAGCAAGCACAAGAAATGTTGCAGCAAGCTAATACGAAAGCCAAGGCCCGACACGATAAGTATCATACTCCTAATTCATTTCAAATTGGGTATCAGGTATGGTTACTTCTTAAGAAGGAACGCTTCACTAGTTCATACATAAAGTTGAAGCCTTTGCGATATGGTCCTTACAATATCCTTAATCATATCAAAGAATACAATTTCCAGCTCAACATTCCTTCATGCTTGGGTTTTCATTTAGTGTTTAATGTGGATCTACTTCGACCATACCATGCACCACTGTTGGAACAAAACAAATTGCAGACAACAAGAACTCGAAGACATCCATCCATTTGTTTATGAGCCTCTTCCTTGTGACACCATAATGGGATGACGCATATGCCATACAAGGATGAACACAATTACCTTGCTTCAAGTGGCCAAAGTTGGACAACTCCTAGCACAAGGAAAGTGGTACTCTGCTACTGAACTCACCAACAAGCTTCCTCATCTGAATGAGAAAACAACGAGGACCATTGTTTCTTAAGGAAGGAGGAATGATCAAATCAACAATTGGCATGTTTTTCAACTTCGATAGGTTCAACATCTACTTCAACAAGTTCAAACCTTGACACAACCTCAACAAGTTATGCATCTTAAAATGCATCGTCGACACCAGTATCTCGACACAACTACAACATATTGTCTCTCTGTATTCCAGTCATCTGTAATGGTTGAAATTTTGAACTGTTCTAACTTCTTTGTAACTAAACGTAAAGGGTAGTCACCCAAGCATATCAACACTCTATATAAGCATGTAAACTATTGTAAAATACAAGCAAGTAATAGAGCAGAATATAACAATAGATATTGGTTCGAACTCTTGGATTTTGTCTGTGCATATACTTTATGTTCGTGTAGTGAATTTCCTTCTTTGCTTATTTTAATATGCTTCTACCATAACAGTTCTTGATTCATTCAATCAAATTGTTGTCCTCTGATGTGCGCTTGGGCACCTGGATCAATGCAACATGACACATGTATAAACAAAGTTTCAACTACTTTTAAGAAATATTTTCAAAACTCAAGGTCCTTGATCATGGTAAGGATATAGGACTACTTATTCTATCATAATATTTTTTAAAGATAGCCTCAATAAAACAATATAAATGTTTGTGTACTTGGCCCATTCCAATCCTTCCCACATAACAATTGCATTATCTAGAATTAATTGACCCTAAATGAAACATATAATTATGGCTGGACAATTTGGTAGGATATACTTTACATATAGATCTAAGGATTTAGCCATAATTGTTTGGGATACAATAAGTAGGTTTATCAACCTTTAATTGGTAATGAGTTCAAGATAACAAAGATCAAGTATAAATGTTATCACAACTTTCTTAATATATTCCTCCAATGTTTTTTCTAAATATATTCCTTATACACTTACAATATATTAGGCTCGACATGATCCCATTTGGAATTAGAGAACTAATATGAGAATTATATAACCTTAGATATTTCCATTGTCCATTTCCATTAGAGAGACTATCAAAACCTTCAAAGTTAAATATCCTAATCAGTTGTAAATATCCTAGTCGGATGACCTCTCATGCTCATGTCATGCACATTGATTCCATCTCAAGGCATGTATGTATGACCACCCTACATTTATCTATCATCATTTGGTATTGAAATATACTCTTATAATGATTCACAAATTCTTTTTCAATATATGGTAGTTTAATTTACCATGCTTTAATAAATCAAGGGAAACAATTTCCTCTACTACTCGTTTTGAGACTTATGCATTAAAAAATACATTTATTTACTTATTCGAAACTTCATCCACTTTTAAAAATTGATTGAGTTTTCCTACCCAATTCTGGATTCCCTCATCATAAGGTCTAAGATAAAGTATCTCATTAATTTGTGTCAGCTCATATTTAATAGGTTTGTGGAAAATGATGGTAGAAATCTACCTCCCATAACCACAAAGGAAAGATGTGAAGTTATTAATAACATGTCAACACTAGGTAATCCATCCTTTATCTTTGATCAATCTCAACAATATGTTAGAAATCCTATTGATTGATTTCACACAATTAATCATTGTATTCAGAGTAGGAATTCATTAGCTTGACAAATATCATCCAATTTTAAAAAATGTTTGAGCTTGAGCACCCATATTTATATTTCCTCATTATAAGGGACAACATAGAGTTATTGTTAAGTTGTTCCATCTATGGTGTTTTCCAATGATGGTAGCAATGTACCTCCAATAACCACAAAGAAAATATGTGAATTCATTGATAACATCTCACCACTAGGTAATCCATCCTTCATCCCCCATCGACCTCAGCTAGAAGTTTGAAATATGTTTAATTGAATTCACATAATTACTTTGTTCTATGTGTGAAACATTAAATAGGAAGTACACCTTCTAAGTGCACATTTTCTCAACTCCTCATGAAATGGAAAAACTATTGGGTTGATGGTGAAAATTAGTCAATTCTCTTGGGACATGGTCTACCCTACCTAATCACATTTAAAACATAAGGTATTCTCCAGTAGTGTATGGAATTCACATTTAATTCTCATCATACACACTGTTAAGAGTTGGATGTATGTAAGGTGTATTGAAAGAATTTTCATTTAAACACAAAATATGTATGTTTGCAAGGTGCATTAGAAGAACTTCCATTTAAGGACAAAACATATATATGTCATTGTGTGTATTGAAAAAACTTTCATTTAAACATAAACCATGCTTTTTTCTCTTACATAAATATCTTGTTACCACACAAGCTTTGACTTTTCCACAAAATAGTACATTCCATGTAGTTGCAATGTGTAGAGGAGTGAACGAGAACACATTCTACACACTCACCCAACCAACACCTATATTATATGCATTTAGTTGTTGAGTTTTGTAAAGTGCTCACCGTTTACAATATGTGCATATCCATGCATGCTATCCATATTCAATAATTAAATGTGATTTGAGTACAATGTCTACAACATATGAAATCGATTAAAAATATTGCATTAAACATTTGGTACCAAACCACCAAGATTGATTGAAATGTGCAAAAGAGTTTTCTCTTGAACATAAAGTTTGATTTTTTGCTCACTCCCATGTCAGGGTCTTGTCCCATAGACCCATGCTATGTAATTGATAGAAAAAGGAACAAATTAAGGGGAAAACAATAAAATCCATAACAACTCATTATTGAGAAACAATCCAAACAATAACACTCAACCCACAAGACAAAATGGATTACACACAAATTTCAATTTTAGAGATGTGGATGTTAAGCCCTAAATGTTGGGAACAGTTCCCCCTATAGTGTGGCACTTTACCCCCTATATGCTGGTGTATTACATATTGTTGATGTAGGCTTGGGTATATTAATGGGTCTATTAGTTGTTATTCTACACATTTGTATGCTATATATAGGAAGGAAATATTTTCATTTGGGTAAGAATGATATATTGCCTTGTCTTGGGTACACATTACATTGTGTAAGGAAGTTCCTCCCTTGAAGAGGATTTCTATTCATCTTTGTTATTCATGATTAAGTCATGGAGTAAACTCTTTTGGTATATTTCTGTTATTTTTAAGCTATTTCTGGGACTTGCTTGCATAACATTTGGTATGATATCTCTTCCCTTGGAACTGGAGTCTGCAAAAAGAGTCATATTGTTACATTTGATACAACGTTTTTTATTCAAGGATTTAGAGATCGAGGTTAAAAAACCACTTCTAAAAAAGGCCGATGTATTTCCATTTTAGAGATAATTGCAGAGAAATATAGGGTTTGTGACTAGTCTAAAACCTAGTCTGAAAAAAGTGATCTAGGGAAAAAGGTCATATCGAAGTCATCCATGATCCAAATTGAGTGAAACCAGTTGCATTCAAAATAAGTCGGAATAGGGTTTCTGTGGTATAATTTGCAACTGTAGAAACAAAATATCGGACACATTCCACATCATACAAGTTCTCTCTCATGAAAGGACATAAAAGAAGAAGTGTTGGTACATTTGCAATAAATTTCTATTGGAGAATCCAAATTAGGTAAGACCCGTGGCATTGGAAAATAAAACATCGTTGTACCACATGAAGAATTTTCAGACCCATTGAGGTCTAGATTCAAATTTTATCTTAGTTACAAGTTGTCCCTAAAACAATCCTCCAATCAAGGTTTGAAACAAATGTTATGGGGAAAAATGTAATATCAGAGGCATACAAGATCCAAATTGAGTGAGACATGTTGCATCAGAAGGAATAAATACAAGGGTATTCATGGTAGGATTTTCATCTACAGAAATGAAATATTGGACATGTGGTATACCATACAAGTTCTCTCTTATGGATAATCCAAAAATAAGAAGTTTTGGGAGATTTACAATAAATTTTTATTGACACATCCAAATTAGGTCATACTTGCGACGTCAAAAAGTGGACACATCAAGATAGGACATGCCAAAGTTTTAGACTTATAGGAGTTGAAATTCTAATTTTATATTAGTTTCAAGTCTTCCATAAAACAATATTCCAATCATGGTTCGAAAAAAGGTGTTCTAGGGAAAATTGTTATATTTGGAGCATCTGATATCCAAATTGAGTGAGAGCTATTTCATAAAAGTAAGATCGACCATTATATCTATGGTATATTTTTCAGAGTTATATTTGAAATAATGGACACTTCACATAGTATACAAGTTCTCTCTATTGGATAGGCAAAAAAAGAAGAAGTGTTGGGAGAATTGCAATATAGTTTTACTAGAGCATCCAAATTAGGTCAGACCTGCGATATCAGAAAGAGGACCCATTAATCCACCACAAGTCAAAGTTACAGACCCATAGGAGATGAAATTTTAAATTAATATCAGTACAAGTCGGCCATAAAATAATCTTCCAATAAAGGTTGAAGAAGGAACTCTATAGTTCAAGCAGTGGTAGATGGAATAAAGCACCAACAAGAAGTCTCCAAATACTAAAGATGTCTAAAACCATGATGAAAAAATAGGTATATCAACAACACAACTAAAGGAGTTTTGAAAAAAGGAAAAATCATATGGGAACTTGAACAAATAATTGAAACAAGGACCAAACAACTACGAAGTCAAGTTATTATTGAGTACCTCATCAAGTGGAAGAACTTACCGCTGCAAATTTGACATGGGAAGATGATGTTGTCATACAGATGCATCCACAACTACCCAAGTATTGAGGAAAACATTTATCTGAAGGGGAGGGGCATGTTAAACCTTAAATGTTGGGCACAGTTCCCCCTATAGTGTGGCACTATACCCCCTATATGGTGGTGTATTACATAATATTGATGTAGGCTTGGATCTATTAGTGGATCTATTAGTTGTTATTCTACACCTTTGTCTCCTATATATAGGAATGATATATTTTCATTTGGGTAAGCATTGTATATTGTCTTGTCTTAGGTACACAATACATTGTGTAAGGAGGTTCCTCCCTCAAAGAGGATTTCTATTCATCTGTGTTCTTCATTATTAAGTCGTGTATTACACTCTTTTGGTCTATTTATACTATTTTATGCTATTTCTGGGAGTTGGTTGCATAACAGTGTACTAATGAAGTATCACCTTGTGTCTACACCAAAATCACAAAAATAATTTAATTTATATATTTTCACCCAAGTTCCTATGCTTACACCAGGGATACTACATGCAAAAACAACTAATTTCCAAGCACAACCAAGCCAATTAAACCCACCAACCATTGTTCCCAATCACTTCCAACAATGAGTCTAATCGTCCCATGCAAATTTCACATCAAGGTAGCAACTTCGACAAAGTTAAATGTATACTTGCATCTTTACCAATGGTATAATCTTTGATGAACTCAACACTTACACCAACCTTTACTTGTGTGAGGTAGTGATCAACCTTATGCAAAGCATTCAAGGCCAAAAGTTATTTAATCACCATAACTAGTCAATTATGTTGTACAAATATACAACCTTTATTTTATTGTAAATTCTTGACTTAATATCTACATGACATTCCTCACAACCTTTCTCCAAGTTTTGACACACTGCGATCCACCACTCTATAATCACTCTTTATATTTGTAACATTTGTGTAATAGAAACAAGATAGCATAAAATTTGAGCATCTATTTCTCTCTCTTTAGTTCTTGCATATAATGATTATTTGTGAACTTTCATGATTTCTATGCTAACACTTCACACCCAAAGTAACCAAGTATATTTTTTCATTTTCTTAACTTATTTATTCTTTGTTTTAATTTATAAGATTTTTTGGTTTAGTTATTGATGCTGTAACTATGCCACACCATTTTATGTCTTCATGAATATTACACTACACTTATCCTTTTGATTTAGCTAAGATCCGCTAAATAATTCCTTGTAATGATGCACAACGTTTTTGTAAACAATTATGATGGTACATAATTTCACCTTGTGTATAATCAAAATGGGCTTAAGTGGAATATAATAATTAAAATGATTACCTACACTGAACAAAGGACATGCTTGGATGAGATTGAAGGAAACACACCTTAATCAAAGAGACATATAACTTGTTACTAGGAGTTATCGACTAACAAATTCTATTAGACAACAAACAAAAATTAATTATGGAGGAAGTCTTAACTTTTAAATGATTATAAAATGAAGTTAAATAAAGGACAATATACAACACTACAGTATACCATATGAACGTAATGTCAATAATTTTCCCATGATTACTAATTAAAGTTTAAAAGTATATAAAAAGAAGCAATGAATTTAGAGGCTCATAAAGGTGTCAATTCTTTATAAGTAAAAGATGATTATAACTACCCATTTGTGAGTAGTTCAATATCATTTATTTATTTGGAAATTAGAATAAACTTATTCCACATGATAGAAGGCTAAGAGAGCTTGGAATCTAAGATTGAATGCCTAAATTAAATTTAAGATATTAATCTAAATAGATAAATATTGTTAAATTTATAACTTAACAAAAATCATAATAATATTGTAACTTTTCGATTTTGTAATTGTTTTTCGAGAGGTGTTATAAAGGGTATTGAATTACATGATTAGTCAACTAAGGTCAGTGAGTTAAGTTTCATATTTTTTGCTCAACTTATGGTTCAATTTATGTCAAAAAAAAAAATTAAGGGTTTTTGTTTCCTTGTGTGCAAGTGTAAGAAGAAGTCCAGTGGAAGCATTGGAAAGAAAGATGAAGCAAGGAAAACCATCACTTTCCAAGTTCTTTTCTTCAATCCATCTTTTCTTTTCTATTTTCATTCCTAGTTTTAGTGCCTTTGATTGAATCTAGTCCAAAACCATAGGGAATTATAGTAGTTGTATTTAATTCAATCTGTTGGAAACCAATCCCTAGATACTATGTGTAAATACTCACAATAGAAATGTCGACTCCATTGGGGAATATTCTATGAATATTTATCTATAAATCTCTTTTCGGTCTATTTTTCTAGTTTTGAAAGTGTTCTAGGGTCCACGGAGTCTGTCCTTTAGTCTCCTGCCTTTTGATTCCCTAAAACATGTATTTTTTATATTTTCCCCTTTTATGCCTCTTATAGAAGTCTCGTGCACCCTGCACCCTTCCTTCTAGGGAAGGGTGTGTAGTCAAGAAGAGAATTATTTTCATTGTTTAGTACCTTTTTCATGCCTTGCTTCGTTGCAGTCTTGGTGTAAGTTTGGTTGTTAGTGATTAGAGAGTGCATTATTCTTGAGTACTATTGTTGAAAGCAAAGTGAATTGGAGATTTTGATTGATTGATTGTGCTTAGACTTCAGAGTTCATAAAGTTGCATAGTGTATTGTTATAGTGAAGAATGCAAAAGTGACTGCATGTTTGGCGTTCTTAATATCTTGAAGAGATTTTGCATCTTGTCAACATTTTCCTTCCATCATTTTTTCTCCTAAACGAAATTGAAATATTTTTTAGAAAGAAATCAAGAATAAAAAGAACTAGTTTCATTTTGTTTCGTAGAATCCAACAATAGTCTACATTATAAGGCATTGGTTGTATGATTGGAGAGTAAATTCTCCAAGGCCAAATAAAATGAGACTAGGATTTGAATAGAGAGTGTTTCAATCCATTATTATCAAGAAGTACGTTTTGTGAGAATGCATCTAACACATGTGTCATGCATGAGGTTAATTTAAGCGTAGTTGATATATCATCCCATCTCTTTGACTTTAATGGGATTTTGCATCTTAGAGGTTTTTTTTATTGGATTGGAAATTCCTCAAGGTGGCACCAATTTAGTAGAGGATTTAGGTCTATGATATATATCCTATGTTCCTTTCCCATATGTAAGAGATTGACCCATGATTGTTTTGTCTAGCTATTGATTATGGAGTGGTATCCTTAGTTTCTTATCCTACATTCCTCTCAGGTGACTACAAGTGGGAAGTGCGTGTGGTACCATAGACAGATGCATAATCTCGACCTCAACACCCCTACAAGGTGTCCATCTTCACTATGACACTTGCACCTTGGGATATTGTTGTTTGAAGAGTATTGTAACTGTATCCTGCACCTTTGTGGGTTGGAATTGGGCCCTAATCATCCCAGGATGACCTCTAGAAGGCCCTTCTCCAGTGATTTACTAACTTGTCTTAGGGAGAGAATTTTTTCTTGGATTGTAATTTTTAGGAATTTTTTTCTAAAGGTGTGTGTTTGGTTTATTAATACATTAAAAGTTTCTTCCATTCTAAGTCAAGGTGGATGATTAATCTCTTTGTCTATAAGGACTATAAACCTATCACTAGAGAGGGCAGAGTTTCTTCCAAAGAGGTACAAGATAGATAACTCGAATCCCACCCCTCATGACCCTAACAAAGAAAATACATTAATTCCAAACAACTCCATAGAAGAGGATAGAGAACAAGGAATTAGCGATTATGACAAACCATCATAGGGAAGGTCTCTAAGAGACACTGAAGGTCACACTAAGATACCTACTAGGGTTCCAAGCCTTCCTCTTTTTTAGAACCATGGTCTACTTGAGATCAAGGAGTTGACCAACCCTGAATATTTAGTGGATTTTAACGAACCTTCCATGAGTTACTAGAGTCCTTCATTCTTGCATATGCATAGCTTTGATAGTTAAATCCATGTCGCACTTCCATATCCTTTATATTAGGTTATAAATATGGGTGATGTTGGTGGCAGTTTAGGGCTTAGGGGAACCTCAACTCAGGTTCTAACAATCCCATGGGAGGAGTGAACCCCATAGTATCAAGTATTCTAGCACACCATATTTTTCCACATGATAGGAGTATTATGTCTGGGGACCAATTTCCTCATGTGTAGCTCTTGGTAGTGGTATAGGAACATCGAAATCCATGCTTCAAGGTAGTAACCCATTTTATTTCAGGATTATATTAGATAAAATGCCGCACATGGATACCCGTGATCCTTTTGGTATAACACTCCAGTAATGAAGCACATCCCTCCCATTTAATGCATTTCCATTTGGAGGCAAGCTTATCCCTTTAATTATCCCCTCGGTAGGAGTTGGAGTTTATGTGAGTTATACATTCCATAAGGGAGCATGCCCTTCCTCAACATAGGGGATGATAAGTGGAGATTTATCATTGTATGTTCAAGTTATACTTGGTCACACTGATGTACCTATATTCCAAACCAATTCATCTATTGTGCCAAGTAATTCCTATGTTCCACGTAACTCTTTTGTAAATCAATCCTTAGGATACATTATTAAGAGATGGATTTTTCTAGCTCAAACAAAGTTGTCTTTATTTTTTATGCTTAATATACAAGATCTAACTAGTTGAAAAACTATCTAGTTATGAATAATCTGAGTTGGCCTCATGTTCCAACAAAGTTGTCATCCAAAATTCCTAAATTCAAGGGAAAATATAGAGAAGACCCTTCCACAGATGTGATGGTGTTCCATTTATGGTTTTCATAGAAATCACTAATGGAAAATAGTATTAGTTGATACCTTTTCAAGGAAATTTGATTGGAGTCGTGGTGAAGTGGTACATATATCTCCCTCAAGCTTCATTCCAGAACTTTGATTCATTATCTATGACCTTTTAAAACCACTTCTTGGTTCTTATCCGCTAGGAAACAAGAAATAAGTTACTAACATTATTTTGATAGGATAAGTAGATGCACATCTCTAATCACATTCACGAGTGTCATAGATGTTGTCATTTGATTAAACCCCAAATTCCTGACAAGCTTTTAGTGGATTAGATAGATAAGTATTTGAAACCATATATTGCAAAAGATGTCACATTATTAGGAGTCATGACCGAAGATAAATCCATTGTCAAGGCCCAACAGTTGGACTAGTATATTATTAACTGGGGATGTCTTATGAGATCTCACCTGTAACTCTAAGAGTAAAGAATGACCCAACCCAAACCAAGCTAGGGCCACATGTTGACAGCATGATAAGATCTGTAGAGAATGCCATGACTTCTCATGCCACAACTCAAATGTGATAGATGTCTTTAAATCCAAATACACCTTCAGTCGTACAAACTGTGACCAATGCCCCCAATCCTTCAACATCCTATCAATACAAAAAACTAATGAAAATGGGAACCAAAAACCTATAGGAAAAAATAAATGGAACAACAAAAGCAATGGGAATGGGGGAAATAATTCCAATAGTAATAATGTTGGTGGGGGTTAGAAGGACAAGAAGAAGGTTAAATTCATTGTAATATTTGCAGCAAAGGCCATATTGTTAAGATTGCATATTCTAATATAGATAACATCAGTATTCAATTCAATTTCACAACAATATCATATACAGGATCATTGAAAGAACAATCACAATATAGACGTCGATTTATCCTGGGAAACCCTCTAGGGAAGAAAAGCCAACAAAACTTCCTCTATATAGATGTATCAAAAGTACAAAGACCAAACCCCAAATAGGTGCTCTTTCTCCTTGTAGATATCTCTCTCTCTCCCATGTGCAATACACAAGTGAGTGTGTGTGTCCAAATGAGGGGCACATCACTTCTATTTATACTTTATCTTCCACTTGACTTTTTCCCTAACTAGGTCGGCCCCAACAAACTTACTGGGCCGAATTACCTAGGAAGACACAAAACAATATAATATTACTTTCTAGAGGGTTCTATTGACCTGAATTACAATGGAGGTTTTACCTCATGACTCTATGATGAATAAATACAAAAATAACATCTCGGTGAATGAATAAAACATCTCCAATAGATTGCAACAATAAAATACATTTAGAATATTCTTTGAAGTTGTAATATTTCAGCACTCCCCCTTAACAAGAAGGGTATTTTACTGACAACATCAACATCAACTATGAGAGCAAGGAGAGAGAGAATCATCAACAACATCAAGGTGATATATCTATATGTCATCGAAAGTTTTCTTCAACAATCATCAACACCTGGAAATGTTACTGGAACATTTTCAACATCTTTAGTACTAAAGCATCATCTTATACAACACTGAGTCGTTATCTTTGATCTTCATCTTCTGCAGCACTCGATCACTCGATCATCTACAACAACACTTGATCTTTCGATCGACAACAACATCATCGACAACACTTGATATTTCGATCAACAACACTTGATATTTTGATCAGCAACAACATGATTTGCAACAACATAACTTGCAACATACATGATCTATTTACTGGGTGATAAATCCCTTTCACTTTAGGACATAATTCCAAGGATGATGCAATCCTATCCACGTCACAAAGATAAAATTCTGTATATCACTTTAGGATGAATGTCCATAGATAATACAATACCACCACATCACAGAGATAAAGGTCTGCAGATCACTTTAGGACTAATGTCTAGGGATAATAGAATCCCACCACATCACAGAGACAAAAGTCTACATATCACTTTAGGACTAATGTCTAGGGATGATACAATCCCACCACATCACAGAGACAAAATTCTGTGGATCACTTTAGGACTAATGTCCAGGGATGGTACAATCTTACCACATCACAGAGACAAAAGTATGCAGATCACTTTAGGACTAATGTCCACGAATGATACAATCCCACCACATCATGGATACAAAAGTCTACAGATCAATAGAATAATGTCCAGGGATGATACAATCCCACTGTAACAACATCAACCAAATATTAGAGACAAAAAGTCTATGGGTCATTTTAGGACTAATGTCTACGGATGATACAATTCGACTGTAACATCATCATCATTGCTCCCCCTTTCAAGGAAGGTCCTCCATTACAACATCATCATCACAACTCCCCCTTGCAAGGAAGGTCCTTTCGAACTACACCAAGCTTTTCTTGGATGTATTCAAACTTTACTCGAGATAGAGGCTTATTCAACACATCAACAACTTGCTCATTAGTGCTCACATACCAGAGCTTTATAGCTCCCTTCTATACCATATCCCGTATGTAAAAATACCGAATTTCTATGTGATTTGACTGGTCATGTAACACTGGCTTCTTCGTCATCTTTATACAACTATGGTTGTCACATAGAATCACTGTGGTATCCAAATCCAGGTCAAATAGACCTGGAATCAAATTTTGAAACCATATCGCTTCACAATTAGCAGAACAAGTTGCTATATACTCTGCTTCAGTTGTGTTGAGAGCAACATTGGACTGCTTCCTACTAAACCATGATATCATGGTAGATACCAAACAATAACATCCACATGAGGTTCTCTTCCTGTCTGAGACACTTCCATCCCAATCCACATCTGTATAACCATATAATCTGTAGTCATGATATCCAACATAGTATAGACCAAAGTCTATCGCACCTTTCAGGTATCTCATCACATGCTTTGCATCTACCAGGTGAACACATCTAGGCTTAAACCAGAGAGTGCAAAGAATAATACATACTCTTCTTCATCTTCTTTTTTTGATTATTTTCTTCGAGGTCCTTCTTCCTCTTCTTCTTCATATTCATTTTCAGCTAGGTGCGCATGATTTCTTTTGTTGTTGTTTCTCTTCTTGTATTCTTCTTTCTTCAATGGACATGTGTCCTATCTTGTCACAATTGAAACATTGAAAGTTGGAGTAGTTTCTTCTCTGATTGTTTCCTCTTTTCCTTTGGAACTTCTTCCGAGTTTGAGACTCCTTTTGGATTTCCTTCATGAAATTAGATTGAATTATTCCTCTCTTGGTATGGGTGGTTAGGGCTTGCTCATCTTATTTAAGAAGAGCTTCTCTATTGTCTACTCTAGCCTCCTCTTGGATGCAATATTCCATACAATGCCAAATTTCATGCTTTCCTTTTTGGCACTCATAGTCTGGATGAATGAATCCCAAGGTCTAGTGGGACCATTGAGAGCAGTCATAACTAACTCATCTTCATCAAGTGAGTCTCTAATGGCTTTTAGTTTCACCTTGAACTGGGAGACCCTTGTGAAGTAGTCTTGTATATATTATCCTTGGCTCATCTTGGTACTCTTCAATTGAGCTCTCAAATTCATATATCTAATGATGTCCCTTCCTTCATAAATTATAGATAGGGAATCATACATCTCCTTCAGGTTTTCTTTGGATGACACTTGAGGAATCAAGTGTTCTTTGATAGAATCAACAATAATAATCATTTCCCTAATCAGGTCTTTCTTGTGCTTCTCCTTAGCTTCATCCTCTTCAGGTTCTGCAAATTCTCCTTTCATGTATTTGTCAAGATAATTCTCTCTAAGAATAAGGCCAATCCTATATTTCCATGCTCGAAAATTCTCTATTCCTTCTAGCTTGTCCTTAAGCTTAGTGCTTGGGGCCATCTTATCTAGGAGGTCACTAAAAAATTAAATTTCTCAAAATGAAAAAATAACCTTACTAGGAGATGCACTTGACTGAGGCGAATTGAATGGTACACTTGGTTTCTGGAGATTCCAAATCTTCACCTCTCAAAATCGACTTGCGATATTCTGAACTGCAGTTTCTGTAGTTTTTTGGTTTTTTGTAGTTTTCTAGTCCAAAGTCAAACTAGTGTTTAACTTTCTGGGAGATTTACCCACTCAAAAATTCCAATCTAGGGCTCAGTAGATGCACTCTAGGGAAGCACAAATTTCTATAAAATCAGATATCCAAAATTCCAACTTTGACAAAAACCCTAATTTCTTGCCAAAGGGAGAAGAGAGAGAGTTTCACCTTGTGAAAGTTTTCCTATTCAGGCTTGCTCTGATACCATGTTAATATTCCATATGATAAGAGATATAACATCAATATTCAATTGAATTTCACAACAATAGCATATACATGATCACTGAAAGAAACACAATCACAAGATAGACATAGATTTATCCTAGGGAACACTCTAGGGGAATAAATCCCATAAAAAATTTATCTATATAGATGTATCAAAAGTAAAAAGACAAAACCTCAAATGAATGTTTCTTGTCCATGCAGATCTATTTCTCTCTCTCTCTCCCTCTCTACTATGCGCAATACACAAGTGAGTGTGTGTGTCCAAATGAGAAGCACACCTCTTCTATTTATACTTTATCTTCCACTTGAATTTCCCCCTAACTAGGTTGGCCCCAAAAAACTTACTAGGATGACTTACCTAGGAAGACCCAAAGCAATATAATATTACTTTCTGGAGGGTTCTATTGACCCAACTTAAAACATAGGTTTTACCTCATGACTCTATGATGACCAAATACAATAATAACATCTCGACGGAGGAATAAAACATATCCAATAGATTATAACAATAAAATACATTCAAAATATTCTTCAAAGTTACAATATTTCAACACATATGACTCACTAATGCCCCAAGTTTTATTCCACCCAAATATTCTTGGTGCAACAAGAATATCCTTATCAACCTGTGTCCTTACTAATCCATTTCCTCTACAACATCAACAAATGGTTGTTGGAGTCCTACATAAACTTGTACCTACAAAAGGGGGAAACCAATAAGCTTCTTAATAACGGGTCAACACATTCAATGCTAACATTTATATGTGTGAAAGGGAGATCAATTTCCATACCAAAAACCCATAATTTCAAGGCACCTATTTTTGGATCCAAGGGAAAGGAAGCTTCCACCTTCAATATTCCAAACCCTCTGCATATCAAAAACTCAAAAATGACACGATGCCATGCATACTGAAAGGTGTGCTAAAGAATTATACACATAATCCTAGTGTGTGATCTATACAAAATTATAACATCATTAATTATCTATATCAAGCACCTTGCATGATGTCCACTTTGGAGGTGCTTTAAAACTACCTTGTGTGATGCCCACTTTGGAGGTGCTTTAAAACTACCTTGTAAAGATAAATGTCCATACCAAAGCTCGTAATTGTGAGGCAATTATGTTTGGATCCAGGGGAAAGGAAGCTTCCACCTTTGATATGCCAAACCCTCTACACATCAAGAAGTCAAAAAATGACACGATGTACTGCATACCGAAAGGTGTACTAAAGCGGTCCACACATAATCCTAATGTGTGAGCTATAAAAAATTATAACATCATCAAATATATTGATGAAGCACCTTGCATGATGTCCACTTTCAAGGTACTTTAAAATTACCTTTTGCAACATAAATTTTTGTTATCAATGATAAGATATCTAGACATTTAGGATTCTCAATTAATAACATTCAACTTGCAAACCACCCCTTATTCCCCACTCCACTAGCTTCCAAATACAAGTATCAATCATAGGGTAAAATATATTTAGGATAGTGGTGGATGAAGGGGATTCTACCTGTGTCATGTCCTTGTCATGTTTGCAGCATATAAGTTGTCCTGAGACACTAACTTCAGTGATGATGCTAAAATAATTGGATAGTCATCTATTAAGGCCTTATGGAATTATTCCCACACTTCCAATAGAGCTAGGGGAAAATACTGTAGCTATAGAGGTAGAGATGGTTTGATGATATGCTTGATTAGAAATTCCTCTTAGGCCACAAATGGAGTTTTTCCATGCTAGAAATTGTGTCTTTAATATTTTGCGTTATTCACTTTCCCCGTAAAGGGAAGAGCATAACTATAGACCAATTGTCCTACTAAAGAGAATAATATGTTTCCACAACGGGACCCATTATCCCATTAGTAGGAAATTTAACGAGAGCCTAAGAGAATGTTGGAGTGGGGATGTACCTAGAAAACATAATAACTTTTCATACCCCCCCACCTATCCCCCGTGACAACATTTCATGTAATGTACTTTTTAAGAATTAAAAGGCACACTAGGTCAAAATTTCAAAAAAAAATGAATAGTTGTTTCAAACTTTCTTCAAACACCACTAAAATTTTCCCATTCTCCCCAAAATTGGTACTAAGTTTGAATAATACCTTAGAACAACCTACATCATCATAATCAAACTCCCAAATTTGACACGTACACATTATCTAGGTGCATCACGCCTACGTAGACTCCTTTGGCTAAACCAAAGGCTTCAAGGTAATGGCCCTGGGACTTATGTGGAACCCAATGGATTCTGGTGTAGAATGGAAGTGGTTGTCCTATATATAAACCCAAAACTTCTATGCAAACATTTAAATAAAATATTGGACTTGATTCGGGAAGAATTTGGAAGCTAGAAAGAAAATTACAAAACCGAGACTACTCAACTAGTCAATTTTCAGGTGAACCCAAATGACATTGGGAGGTCACTAATTATAGAAATAATGGTCGGGATGGGCTTGAATTTGTATGATTTTATATAATCATCCTTCAAATCATAACTTAGAGGGACAAAAGTCAAAATTATTTCAAAATTTTAAACTAGTCAAAATTAAGCATCAAACAAGCATAGGAGGAATAATATAAGAAAATGTAAAATTTTGCAGCATAGAAGAATAGAACTGAAACTTATTATTTAAGAGATCATGGATTACATATTAGGGGTGAAATCATATTATCCACACAACACTGTATAATTGCCATCAACATTCACTACAATAACTAACTCACTAAAGAATTACACCTATTCTCTTAGAATTTGAACTGCTACGGATTTAACACTTCATGTGGATTTTGAATGGACCTGCAACTTCAAGGAAGACCTGAAATAAAACTCAATGAGGAAATATGAATTCCATCATCCTCAATCTCTTACAGAATGATCAACTAGTGTTGTGAATAGAAGAGTCATCTCCCAACTTGTGACAAGGGGCACATCTCCCAAGTCATGAAAAGCTTAGAGCTCTTCAATTTGAGTATCAAAACTAAAAAAATATGTAAATGGGTGAACTCAACCCCTTTTTATAAGCTTTGATATCTTCTTGGATAATTTACATCTTGGATACGATGCATTGCATGTGGACCTCTAGCTCATCCAATGTGCCCTCCTTGACTGAATTGGAGACTTGCAACTTTATATGACTTTTTCCTTGATTTATTTCCTTTTCTACTTTAGTATGCTTTTTTTGCCTTTGGAAACTCTGATTTTCCTTGATTTTTAATGCTTTCCTATTTTTCATTGCTTTTCCTGCCTTTCTGCCACTTTCCTGCTTTTCACTGACTTTCTTGCTTTGCATTGTTTTTCTTCCAGTTTCCTTATGTAAGACAACTCAATAAGCACACCTAATCTCTTATGTTCCCTCTTGTGTCACCTAAGCATATACAACTCATCGAGAAATAATTAATAATTAAATATTCAAACTATAGGTTACATTCTTCTCCAATGTTTTAATTTAATTAACTAGATAACCATAGACCAAAATTAATCCCTAACCAATTTATTTAATTTTTCTTCCTGAACCCATAGGGATTGGATGGGTTAGAGGGACAACTAGGGAGCCACTAAGGAGGAGACATTATAGTCCTCCACTCCCAGGATTGCTTTTCCTCAAGCAACTGCAATCCTGGATGCTACAAGATTTGTTCACCTTCCCAAGTTGCATCTTCACTAGGAAACCTTTCCCATTGTACAAGATACTCCTTGGTGGTATGATATCTCATCCTCCTCTCTCGAACCTACAAAATTATTTATAGAACAAGTACCAAGTTTCATTCATCATCAAGTGGAGTAATCTTCTTTGAAATTTCCACTTGTTACCCAACCTCCTTCTTAAGATAAGATGTAACACATTGTGTATCTTAATTTCTACAGGTAACTCCAGTTCGCCAACAACTTCACCAATCCTCCTTAAAACTCTATATGGACTATAGAACCTTGGATGAAACTTTTTATCCCCTTTGTCTTCAAGGAATATTGCCTTTATGGCTGTAATATTAAATATACCAAGTCGCCATCTTGGAAGGTCCTCTTTGTCTTATGCTTGTCTGCATTCATCTTCTGTTGGTTATGGAAAACTTGAAAATTTTCCTTGAGTTCTTTGAGAATGTCTTCAATATCTTGGTGCCAATACTTGGAATTTTGGGCTTTGCAATCTCCAAATATCATAGCTGCAAATGTCAGGGAATCATACCCATACAAATCATTGAAAGGTTTCATACTTATGGACATGTGAAAAGTTGTGTTGTAGCATAATTCTCCAAAATGAAACCATGTAACCCATGCTTTATGTTTCCCCAGTACATATTTCCCGAGGTAAAATTCAATCCATTGATTCACCCTCTTAGTATTCCCATAAGTTTGAGGGTGATATCTTGTGCTAATATCCAAGCTCATCCTAACCAATTTCAATAATTGTTGCCAAAATGCACTTGTGAATTTGATGTCCCTATCACTTATTATGGTTTTGGGAAAACTATGTAACTTGAATACTTATCCAAAGAAGATACCATCAACTTGGGATATTTTAAAAGTGGATTCAACAGAAAAAAAAATGTGCTATTTTTTTTATCCTATCAACCACAAAAAAAATGCAATCTTTACCTTCAACTTTTGGCAAGCCCATGATGAAGTCCATGGATATACTCTCCCATTTTTTCTTCGGAATGGGTAGAGGTTGTAAGAGGCCAATAGAATGTATATGCTCCACCTTATTCTTTTGGCATGCAATTCATCCTCTTACATGATTCATCACATAATTCTTGTGTCCCTTCGATGAGAACCTTTCCCTTACCCTTATAGATGTTTTCAAGAAGCCAGGATGGCCAGCTAAGGGTGCATCATGAGCAGCTTCTAAAATTTTCCCTTTCAATATCGATTCTAGAACCAAGAAGATTCATTCCTTGTATTATATGGCATAATTAAGAATCTTGTATGCATCATCATGTATCATTCCATCTAATATCTCACATGCAAACTTATTTTTAGAGTACTCTACTTCTAACCAATCCTTCCAATTAGTAGGGAATTTCATTAAAGAAAGAGTTGTCTTCATAGAAAATGCATATGCAACTACATTCATTTTACATTTCTTCTACTCTATATCAAAATCAAAGGCTTGAAATTTTCTTACCCACTTTTGTTTCATGTCATTAATATCTTTCTGCGTCAAGAAATTCCATAAACTGTTGTGATCGATCTTGATAACAAACTTTCTCCCCACCAAGTGCTGTCAGAACTTGTCCAATGCATGCATAATGACCAAAATTTATTTATCATAGATTGAATAGATTATTTCATGTGGTTGCAAATTTATTCTCTCAAAAGTGATGGGGTTCTTATTTTGCATTAAAATTGATCAAATGCCTTCTCCTGAAGCATCACATTCAAGTATTAATGGTTGAGTAAAATCTAGGAGTGAAAGCACTAGAAAAATACTCATTACCTCCTTCATTAGCTTGAATGCTTGTTCAAATTCATATGGCCAACTAAAATCTCCCTTCTTGCTGAGATATATTAAGGCTTCTGGCAACTTTGAGAATCCTTTGAAATTTTTTTGATAATAGGTGCATAGGCCAATGAAGCCTCTCAATTAAGTGATGTTCTTTGGGATTCACCAGTCAAGAATGGATTGAATCTTCCCCATGTGTACATTGGTCCCATCTTTCCCAATCACATGAACAAGATATAATATTTAATTCATTTCAAATTCACTTTTGGACAATTTAGCATACAAATATCTATATGCCAGTATGGTTAGCACAATGCCCAAATGATGAAAATATTCTTCCCAAGTCCTATTGTAAATCAGAATGTCATAAAAAATACAATAACATACTTACATAGCTGCTTACCAAGCACTCTATCCATGCAGGACTGGAAGGTAGCTTGTGCATTGGTCAAGCCAAAGGGCATGCCTAAAAAATCAAAGTGTCCATAGTGACACTTGAAATTTGTCTTCTGGATGTCCTCCTTCGTCATCCTAGTTTGATGATATCTAGAGCGAAGGTCAACCTTGGATAAGTACTTTGCTCCATGAATCCCATCCATAGATTTATAAATCCTTCAAACATGATATCTATTCTTGATGGTATTCTTTTTGAGATCCCTGTATTTAGTGCACATTCACATTGTCCCATCCTTGTTCTTGACTAAGACCATAAAATATGCAAATGGACTTGAACTTGATCTGATGAGACCCAATTCAAATAGCTCCTTAATAGTTCGCTCTATCTCATCATTGAATCTCTTAGGATGTTTGGTAGGGTGGAATTTGATGGGTGGTGTTCCCATATCCAACTCAATCTTATGCTCAACACCTAGACATGGTGTCCTTCCATGTAGAAGGCCTCCAAATACCTTCTCATGTTTTGGTAGAAGTATTTTGATGTCTTTCATATATTGTGCTATGTATAAGGTGGTTCCTTGAGTGGTGATGAGGAACTCAACATCCCACTCAATATATCCATGCTTCGAGATGGAATTCATGCTATGTGAAGACACCACTTGCTCGGGATAAGTATTGATGCCTTTCAAAACTATACACTTCCCATCAGGATATTTGAAGCTCATTTTTGGCACCTTGTAATTCATAGAATGCTCTCCAATGGAGTACAACCATTTCACTCCCAACACCAATTTGGTATCGACGACATTGACAAAGAAACTATATGTCAAGGTATAATATCTTATGGTTACTTGCAACTTTGGAATCCATCTAGAACAATCTATGGAGTTATTAACTGGAATGATGAAAATGAAGCCTTCAAAATTTTCTGTCAACATCTTCCTTATTTGCACAAATTTTTCATCAATGAAGTTATGAGTAGCATTTCCATCAACCAAAATTGTAATTGTTTGTCCCTAAAACACTCCCTTGAATCTCAGAGTGTGGAAGCGGGTTAATCCTATCAGGACTGCAATCTTTCCACTTTATGGTAGTGTCTCTTCATCTGTTGTCTCATAGGATCCATCTACATCAACCGATGTTTCCTCGTATTCCTCCTTAGCTTCGCTCTCTGAGAATACCTCAATGTAATGCGCCTTTCCCTTAGCACGCTTGTGGCCTGGAACCCATGGTTCCTTGCAAGTGAAACATAGCTTTCTTCTCCTTAATTTATCTTGGTCTCTGAAAAATTTCTCTTTCTTGAAAGTGTTGGTCAAGTTCTTTAGCGGATGCCTTTGATTCTTGAACTGGGTAGGAACAACAGTATTAGGAGGAAATCGTGTTCTTGGTATGGAATTTGTATATCTCTTGTTCTTCTCATTGCATCCTGCAAGGTGGATGGTCTGTAGGCATTCACCAACCTTTTAATGGATATGCCAATCCTTCTATGAATAAAAGGATCAAGTGACCATCACAACTAGATTTTGGAACTCAGAAATATATGCCTTAGGAGTTCCAGACTATATTACATGCTCTATCTCCATGAAATATATCTCAGGTTCTTTCCAATCAAATCTATCTTCCAATCTCCTCGTGAAATCCTCATATGTTGTCACTTTGTCATGACCTAGAGTCCTCATGCCATGGAACTAGTATTCATACAATTCACCATCAAGATGAAAGGTATCCATTTCGATGGCATCTCTCTTGGCCATGCGGTTCAATTAAAAATATATTTCTAATTTTTGGATCCATGAACTAGTAGTGCATTTTGATGAACCATCAAAATATGGAAGAGAGATCTTACCAATGGCATTCTTCAACTCAAAATTGTGAGCAGGAATCCTACTTCTCCCTCTTGTATTGAATCTGTATTGGGATGCAAAAAAATACTTGTAAGGAAATTATCTCCTACAATATTCACTCAGAGTCTGGTACTCTGCATAACGATCTTCCAATGTAGCAATTGATTCATTCGACAACTCTAGTTCCTCTCTATGTTCTTGAGTGAATTTAGGCATGGTAGGTCGTGGTTGACTCTTGATATCGCCCTTGAAATCAATAGGTCGAATGTGTGGCCATGTATTTGAAAAAAGAGTCTCACCAGGGATATTCTTTCCTTCATGCTGAGAGCCAATGATACTCCCTTCTACATCTTTGTTTCCCAACTTCTTGGCTAGGAATTCTCTAGTCTCTTTCCCCGACTACATGATATTATAGGATATATATTGCAATAATTTCAACATAATTTGGAAAAATATTTTGAATTCATATTTTTCATCCTTTCTTGATGTATCCCTTTCTCCTTTGATCTTTCCATCATGGGAGTTAACCTTTTCGTAATTAAAAGGCACACTAGGCCAAATTTTCAAAAAACAACATTGACTAGTTTGATTTAAACTTTCTTCAAACACCACTAAAATTTTCCTATCCTCCCCAAACTTGGTACTCAGGTAATATATAGACTTAATAAAACCTACAACAACCTAATCAAACTCCCAAATTTGACAGCTGCACATTCTCTCAGTGCATCACGTCTAGGTTGACTCCTTTGTCTAAACTAAATACTTCAAGGTAACGACCCCAAGACTTATGTGGAATCCAATAGATTCTGGTGCAGAAAGGAATTGGATGGAATGTATATAGTCCCAAAACTAATATACAAAAACTGAAATAAAATATTGGACTTGATTTGGGTAGGATTTGGAAGCTAGAAAGAAAATTACAAAACTGAGACTACTCAACTAGTCAATTTCCAAGTGAACCCAAATGACACTGGGAGGTCATGAATTGCAGAAATAATGGATAGGATGGGGTTGAATTTTTCCTAGATACTAGAAACATCCATCAGATAAGGAATTAGAGGGTAAGAGTTCATAAAATTATTTTGAAACTGTAAATTAGTCAAAATTAAGCATCAAACAAGCAAAGGAGGAGTAATACAAGAAAATGTAAAATTCTGCAGCATGGAAGCATAGCAATGAAACTTATTATTTAAGAGTGAATGGAATACATATCAAGGATTAAATTATATAATCCACACCACAATAGATAATCACCATCAGCATTCAGTACAACAACTAACTCACTGAAGAATTAGACCTAATCTCTTAGAATTTGAACTACTGCAGCTTCAACACTTATCTGGATTTCAAATGGACCTCCAACTTCAAGGAATATATGTGATAAAACTCAATGATGAAATGTGAATTCAATCCTCATAAATATCTAGTTGGATGATCAACTAGTGTAGTGAATAGAAGGGGCACATATCCCAACTAGTGACAATGGGCACATCTCTCAAGTCTTGAAAAGCTTGGAGCTCTTCAATTCGAATATCAAAACTAACAAAATATGTGAATGGGTGTGCTCGAACCCTTTTTATAAGCTCTGATAGATTCTTGGATATGTTACATCTTGGATAAGATGCCTTACATGTGGATCTCTTATTAATGGAAAAACTCAATCAATGCAGACAAATATTAGTTCCCTAGTCTAAATGGTTTAGATCTAGAACAAAACAGAACAAAAATGAAAACCTTTCCCTAGATTTATAAAATCACTTGAATACAAAGAATCCGTACCTCTTTCTGAAGGTTGACCTCATTGGCTTGAAGCTTTCACAATCCCATTGATGAAGAAATAACCTGCAAAAGAATCAAAGGAACAAGTGGAAACACAAGATAATATGATATATCTAAAAAATTGACCAAGGATAACTATTATAAATGAAACTACACATCATTTATGCGAAGGAAAAACATTAATGTATTAACAAGATAAATGAAAGAATACAACCATGATGCCTTGGTGTTGAAATTCCTTTCCAATGGATTCTTACGTCAAAGGTAAGCTATCAAAGCTCAAGTATGGTCTAATTTATCTAGCATTTAATTTCTTTCATTCTAACCCCCTATCCCATGAGGGTGAGCTCTCATTTATAGGCCAAAAGAGACGAGGAAGGGATGAGAGGATTAAGGATGAAGGATGAGGTGGGGTCCTACTAACCTGGGAGGTGAGTGAGATCCACCCTAAATGGAAGGAATAAACCTCCCAGAGGGTCTCCTTCGAGAGAATTCTAGAAAATTCTCTTTTTTCCCCTTCGTACAGGCACCGACGCACCCTATACACAAGCAAAGTGAATCAACAACACACCCTATAGTGATGCAAAGTGTGTCAATGGCGGGTGACGCACCTTGTTAGAGAGAAAATGGCACCACCCTCTCAAAACAAGGTTTTTTAAAAGGGAAAAAGTCTCAAAACTCATCTTCCAAAGAGTTTTGACCAAGCACTTCAGGGATTAAGGAAAGGAAAATGTGTACAAGGTTCGTGATCATGGCGAGGATGAAATTTTTTTGTAACAGATTCCCCCCCAAAGTATGAAGCTAGAGTAATGAGATAGGTGAAATAATTTGATGAATAAATGATAAAGGATTGAGGTAAGGAACCATCGGTTGGAAATATGTTAACAACAAACATGTACTCTTTCGCAGTATAATATTTTATCATCCCAATGACTCACAACATGATTTTCGACCAATACATTGAAAATCCATGAAAGTATTGAACAAGAATACAACCATCAACATACAATGTGGATCTGTGCCTTAAATAACTGTGGACAAATCATGGCTATGGAAATACAAAGTAGATCCATGATGAAATAATAACACAACCACAACCAAAATAAAGTGGATTTATGTGACAGTACATTAATAAAATATCCATCACAACCTGGGTAAAGTAAATAAAATACCCCCAAGGTATTCAACCCAAAACCACAACGATATGATTCTATCCATGTGAATAAAGGAACTAAAGTTGAACATGGTATAAACCAATTGATTATCGGTCGATGATGTGAACCGTAAACAAGTGTGAGGGAAATCACTGATGATGATAATGACCCCCAAGGTATCCTATTACATTCAGACAAATGTGAATAGATGAGATGGATTTGAACATCCACAGAATCATTCGATCATATGTCAATGATGTAAACCCATTGTTGAACGCGAGGAAACCTGTCATTGAGGCATGCAAGCTCCAAGGGTACATACTAGTTTCTAAGTCTAATCCCTGGATGATGTGCTGATGTCGACAGGAATATACTCATCGAAGGAGGGGCATAATGTATCCCACATCATCGACATGAAACCAACACAGGAAATTTATTTAATACAGTAGATCAAATGAGTGTGAACCCACACAAAGGTGTAATGGTGAACACGAGAGACTATTATAGGGACGATCAACACAATAGAAGGATTTATCACTGCAAAGGTTGATTCTAGCTGAATACTTCCCTTGAACATATAACAACATGACAAGTGACTTAGAAGAATTGAATTAATGAGGTAGAAACGAAGACATAATACAACAAATGGGGTATTCTTTGGATTACCCAAAGGAGTAAGATGACTTATGGAATTGGTATAACTTGAGGACAAGCCGATTAGCAAACTATTTAAATAATATACATACATGTTAAAGGGCGACTATAAGATTCCATTAATACAGATTAAATATCTATTCCCATTCCTTAATTTACCCATCATGAAGGATGAGTGCCTCTTTTCTTTTTAATGAGCTGGAAGAGGGTAAAAAATGCTCGATATAGCTAATCATAGATGAGTCTAATCTCACATGTTTTACGAACCTAATAAAGGAGGGGTTCAATCCCAAAAGGGCTTTTCAATGTGTAATTTTACAAGTCAAGAGGAAGAAAACTTGATGGTTTTTCATGTTTAGGGAGTTTGAAAAAACCAAAGAAGACTACTAGGTGAACTTTTTCGTAAATTTAGTCTCCAAGGCCCAAAACAAAATGCAAAATAATACATAGGAGAACTCTTCTAGTTATGATGAACTAGAGTATACATTTTTCGTAATTAGTCTAAATGGTCTGCAAAAGGGGTAAACTATCACTGAAAAGATGAAATTTCTAATACTTTTACAAGTGTGAAAGAAATAAGTTCGCTTGGCAATATTTTCCTATTTAGAGAGTCTAAAAAGGTATTAAAGACAACTCCATGGGTTTCCTTTTTCGTAACCATTTTTAACGAGCCCAAAAAAGTGATAAAAGTGTAATTGATACCTTTTTACTTGGTTTTTAACGAGCATGACTATGGTATCAAAAGAACTCAGAACCTTTTTCATGTTTGAGTCCAAAGCACAAAAAAGTGATAAAGTAATCTCAAACCACTTTTCATGTTTTAACCAGAGCACAAAAAATGAAAATCAAGCTCAAAGGATTGACTTCATTTTTTAATGAGATTGAAACAAAAAATGAACTATGCTCGAAACTAAGTTTCATTTTTTAAAGAGCTTAAAATTTAGATAAATTATGCTCTGTATGATTCCTATTGGTGGGCCCCTTCGCATGATGTCAAGAGGTCAGTACTTAGGATGATACCCATTAACAATTTTTTTCCAAACATGGTGTCCAGAGGTTTGAATCTTGCCTCCAACATAAATATCAGAGGCTGATGATATGCCCCCCAAGCTTCGTTTCGTTCGAATACTCTTTTTCTTCAAAAATTTAGCCTCCTGATTACTAATGGGAAAAAATTTGCCAAAAATGGAGGAAAAATAAAAATTAAATGGGAAAGGCGAATGAAAAGAAGGTTCAAGTGTTAAGTCTAGTGGAAGACTCAACTTAATAGGTTGGATATATGTTTCCTTTTTTAACAAGCTTGACACAGAAAGCGAACCATGCTCATAATGAAGTGAGGAATTTATATCAAGGCTACGTGGAAATTGATTGGATTATACACACGAAATGATATTTACCGAAGTTGTAAGGTGTGGAGGATCATGAGAAGGTAAAGGAAATAATCCTATGAGGGAAGAATCCCTGAGAAATCCTACTCCTGTATATTCATACTAAGGACGAGAATATCCCAAGAGAGGAACTGCTTTATCTGATTCGTTTGGACATTTAGATTGCAAAAGTCGAGTTGGTCGATGGTAATGATCTTTCCTTGATGAGGAAATTTTATCAATCGAAATATCGAGGATATGATAATGGCCATTTCATAAAACCAATTCCGATCGAGCAGATAGTACAAAGGTGCATCAACTACCTCTACATGGATGGAGAAGGTATTTCCTCCCAAACCTATGGCTAAGGCAGGTAAGAGTCCATAAGGTTGAAAACCATGACCATCAATATCATTCAACACAGTTGGAGATGGAGTGACGGCAGGAGAACCAATAGCCGGCCAACAAGACAATGGCATGATAGAAGTCGAGGCTCCTTCGTCCAAAATGGTACAATGTATATTCTTTCCCGCAATAGTCGTATGAATATGGAAATCCAATTGATGAGATAACCTTGTCTTAAAATACTCCAATTGGAACATTATAGTGTTAGAAGTTTCTGGGTCCATATATGCAATAACTGAAAACAGTGTTATATTTTCTTAAGATCTAATTAGATTATCTAGGATATTTATCTGAAAGAATAACAAGTATAAAAAAATGCATAAGGTATAAAAAATACACAAGACACAAAGATTTTCATCGGGGAAACCATAAAGGAGAAATCCCCGCAAACTTCTTTAGAATAGTAAGATGATCAAAGGCAGTAATAAGAAATGTTCAGCAGCTATATTTCTCTCCTCCTATGATTGTCTCTCTCTCTCATGCGCCTCATAGAACATGTGAGGTGTCTATAAATGAGGGAGAGCGCCTCCCTGTTTATACACTTTCAAGTCACTGACCAAATATAAGACTCTAACCTATATGTCATCTCACATGGGGCCCACTTCTCCTAGAGAGACCACAATTACATATTACATGATTTTATACTGGGGACTATTGCCCCGAATTACAATGGAGGTTTTCCCTTAAGGTTTAGACACAAGTTAAACATCCCGTAAAGGGGTAACACACATCCCCAATATGGGTACAACAACATACAATGATAATATACATCAGAATATCTTCCAAAGTTAAAAATACATCAACACTCCCTCTTAACTAGGAAGGTATTCTCTCTCTATACAGTCATCAACACATATGGTCAAGTCTTCATCACATCATCATCACATATTCATAGAGTCTTTATCATAGCTGCTGCCATAATCTTCTTATAATTTGATCATTGTCCCCTACTATATGTCATCAGAAGTTTCTACAGTGCCAACCCTTTTTAATGATGGATGTAGGCCTAGTCCTCTTCCAGGTATTCATTTACAGTGCCAGCCCTTTTTCATGTTGGATGTAGGCCTAGTCCTCTACCAGGTCCTCATCTACAGTGCCAACCCTTTTTCATGCTGGATGCAGGCCTACTCCTTTTCCAGGTATTCATCTACAGTGCCAACCCTTTTTCACGCTGGATGTAGGCCTAGTCCTCTACCAGGTATTCATCTATAGTGTCATCCCTTTTTCATAAGGGATGTAGGCCTAGTTCTCTGCTAGGTCTTCATCTATAGTTCCAGCCCTTTTTCATGCTAGATGCAGGCCTATTCCTCTTCTAGGTCTTCATCTACAGTGTTGGCCCTTTTTCATGATGGATGTAGGCCTAGTCCTCTTCTAGGTCTTGATCTAGAATGCCAACCCTTTTCCATGTTGGATGTAGGCCTAGTCCTCTACCAAGTCTTCATTTACAGTGCCAACCATATTTCATGTTGGATGTAGGCCTAGTCCTCTGCCAGGTCTTCATCTATAGTGCCAGCCAGTTTTCATGTTGGATGTAGGCCTAGCCCTTTGCTAGGTCTTCATCATCTCTATGAGAAAGCCATCAAGTAGGTACATCTCGAGACTTATTATATGCCTCTTGTAAAATTTGCAGGATCTCCCAGGATTGATTATATGCCACTGCAAAACCTAAAGGAGCATCCTAGGACTAATTACATTCCTTGCAAAACCTGTGTACCCTACTATTACCTCATCATATTTAGATCATCTCATTATCACACAGAGCATAGTCCAGATACACATAACACAACACTTACATCAACGACCATGGGAGGCCCATCTTGCCACCATGTCAGAAAGGCTCTCAGCACTTACATGAACAACCATGGGAGGCCTAGCCTGCCACCATGTCGAAAAGGGTCAGCACTTACATCAAAGACCATGGGAGGCCCAACCTTCCACCATGTCAGAAAGGCCCTTGTGTATATTCGTCTTTCGGACTCATCACTTCCCCTTGGAAGGAACCTCGATCTAAAGTACACCAAGATTCTACCTGAAGTATTAAAACTTCACTCTGGCCATTTCTAGCATAAAATCACATCAGGACTAATTACATCCAAGGATAGCCTGCGAGCTTCGCCAGGATTGATTACATCCAAGGACAACCTACAAGATTTATTATGTATGAGAAACCTATGACATTTTCCAGGATTTTATGCTCATACAACCTGTCTCACCGGCTATGCTAGAACTCATCACTCCCTCTTTCGAGAGATATTAATTTGAATCACATACTGGAGCTTCACTGCTCCTTTATGCATCATACACAAATGCAAGTCAGATCAATAAAATCAAATAGTAGCTTTCAAAAGAAGCATACTACCTCACAAATAGACGAGCAAGTGACAACATATTTTGCCTCGGCTGTACTTAGTTTCATGCAGGACTACATCCCGCCAAACCAGTAGCCCATACTAAATCCTGAACTGAAGAAGCAACCCAAGGTGCTCTTCTTCTTAGTGGCGCTACCAATCCGAATCAACATAACCATGTAGGTTAGTCTTCTGATTTGTATCATACTTGAGTCCATACTCAAATGTACACTTCAGGTACCTCACTACATGCTTTGCAACCAGGTGAGCATGTCTTGGATCCATCAGGAACTGGCTCAGGTCATTCACAACAAAGCATGTGTTTGGTCTTGTATTCATCAGGCACATCAATGAACAAATAATATGAAGATACATCGTGGCATCAATCATCTCTAATGAAGCATCACTTAATAGCTTCAGGTTCGATGCCATAGGTGTGGCCATGGCCTTGTAGTCCATCATTTCGAACCTCTTCAGGATCTCCACTACATACTTCCCTTGTCCATGGGAGATTCCATCCACGCTTTGCCACACCTCCATGCCTAGAAAGTAGTGCATCATACCCAATTCCTTCATCTCAAACTCGCCATTAAGTCTCCTTCTTGCATCTTTAATGAGTTCCTCTTTTCCTGTCAGGAACAGATCATCGACATATAATAGGGGCATCACTTGTCTTCCTCCTTCAACCTTAAAGTAAAGGTTGGAATCCGCTTTACTCTCAGTAAAGTCTAGAGCCATCAGTAATTTGTCCACCCTGTCGTAACAGGTCGAACCTCAGGCTCTCCTCTAGTCACTCCCTTTGAAGCAGAGCATCATTCTCCCTATGCCTTTCGTACTCTATGTATTGAAACATTTTGTAATGGAGTGACAAGTAGCTTCCTCCACTACTAATATTCTATGTATCCATCTAGGGTCACTAGATACCAATATTCTCTATATTAAACTTTGTTGAAAATTTCTTCTCGCACCCATCTGTGAGCTTGCCATCCTCTATAGGCTTTCATCTTCAATCTTGTAGCAAAGGTTAAGATCTTCATCACTCTAGGTGATCTTCAAGCTCCTTATGTAACTGTATGTTCTATCCCATGGGTGTCTTATGAGCTCGTACAAGGCCTTCTTTAATTTGCACACATGAGTCTTCTTGTCATGTGTCTCAACTCCCAGTGGTTTCTCTATGTATACTTGACTCGTCACTGGTGAAAATGTCTCTTCGTAGTATATGACTTCTTTTTGTGAGAAGCCTCGTGCTACGAATCTTGCCTTGTATCCCACTATGTTTCCATCTACTACATGCTGGATCCTGTAGATCCATATGGAAGACAATACAAACTTCCCTTCAGGTCTCAACACTGCATCCTAGACACCATTCTTCTTGAACTGGTATTTTTTTATCATAGTCTCCTTCCCTTTCTTCTTGTATACTTCTTCATATCTGGAAGGCTCTGCATCAATGATGTCACTCAACAGTGTCACATAACTAGAGTGTGTTTGAGGCCTCTTTCTTTCTTTGGAAGTATTGTCATACTATTCTTCATCTTGGATTATTTCTCGTGCCCAAGGTGGTCTTCATCTCTCGAGGTGGATCTACCATTCTCTTTATATTCTTTTGAAGTTCTTTCTTTCACTATGGTGTCTTTGACTCGAGAAGCTTCAGGTTCCTCTTATGAACTATTGTTACTTGTTCTTTGGAATGATCTACAAGTCAAGTTCATTTGCATGATTAAAAACATATCATAATTTCCAAAACATATTAATAGTGACAAATATACGTCACATAGCCATGTGACTATTTTAGTCAATGCTACAACATTCATCCATATCATGTAAACATACAATAACTTCTAGATGCATTCTACCCTAATGTTATCAAGAGTGTGTACTACTCCTAATATTCCAGCAAAGAGGTTTCAATCTAGATAAGTAGTAATGAAATGTTGTACAACATCATTGACTTCTTACCCATCATGTGCAATTCAATAGTATAAGTGAAAATACTCAAACATGCATAACACATCAACTAAATATAAACAAATGCATAACCAAACAATATCATGAAATGACAATTGAATACTTATCTTTATTTGTTTCATGGGTAGACTCCTTGAGCCTTCAACTTCATAATCTTCTTCATTCATAACAGCATCATTTCTTATCCAAATGCTAAGATGATAAGAGGTTCTTCAAGAATTGAGTCATTCATATTCCTCATCACTTGAGGGATATTCTTTGAATCGTGAGAGATTGATATTCATTTGCTCCCATATTCTCTTCTCTTATTATGAGTTGAGATTCTTATTGTGTGCACTCTTCCCAGAGTCTGTTGAAGGAAATCACTTCCTTCTTGCACATATTCCTTGAATGAATGATTCCCATGATCTTTGGAGGCCACTCAAGGTGGTTATAAAAATTTATTGTTCTTCTTCGATTGCTTCATCATAGCATCAAACACTTCCTTTTGGTTTCTTCAAGGATGACACACGCGGGATGAGATGATCTTTAATAGAATCTGCAATGATTCTCTTGGCTCTAGCCTTAGCCTCTTCTCCCTCTGGCTCTTAGAAATTCCTTACTAAAATAATGATCCAAGTCAATTTCTTTAAGGATCACGGAGGTCCTATACTTCCATACTCAAAAGTTGTCAGCTTCACCAAGCTTGTCATCAATCTGGTGTGATTAGTCATTTTGAAATGAGATCCTCAAATGTAAATAACAAAAATTTAGATCTTACCGATTTGAGGTATACGTCTTGGTTTTGGAGCTGGCTGATCTAGGGTTTGTTAGAGAAACCCTAATTTTCAAAACTTGGAATTTCAAAATTATTATTGGATATAAATATGGGCATCTTCAAGGTGAGATATCCAATGTACTCCTTTTCTGAAAACAATGGAGGGAAGCTCCTGGAACAGGAATCCCTAGTTTTCCAATTTCTTCTACAGAAATGACTGAGATTGATTCTTCTTTATCTTTGCAGTTTCAGATCCTTAAAGTCTGAAAAATTTCACTGTGATATCTTGATAAGTCTTATTTCCAAAACCACAGGTTAGAGAAGAAATGGATTCTCCAAGTGGGACTTATTTGTATTTTACCAAGGTGACTATTTTGGGCATTGTTCATCATACTGAACTTGTATGGACTACCATGTGTCACTGTTTCACATTTTGGGTCTAAAAATCGTACCAAAGAAACTACAATCTTTGCCCTACCTGCAAAATCTTACGAAATTTCATTTGGACCTTCCTAGCCTGAGATATAGAAAATATCCCTAGGTCACATGTTTATGACTGTATTCTATAGGAGGCTGGAACCCTGATTTGGAGGAACCATATCTCCTGAAGTATAGATAATCTAAGGTTGAAACTTTTACACAAGTTACAACAAGAATTTCTATTCTTCTTATAAATGTTTTGGCTTCTGATACTTCTCACATATCACGTTATAGCGGATGTGATAGAATGACTAAATTCAGTCTTCTAGGGTTTTTAGGCATGAAACCCTAATTTGCATTAGCTGTCATTGTAGTTGTATTTCAGATGTACAGTGAAAATTCTTTGATTCAAAAACTGCTACCACCAATAGACACACCCTATTGAGGCAAGTTAGCTTATCCCTCCTTTCTTGATGATCTATGGAGAGAACACCTTGGTCCTTCAGCTAGGAAGCCCTAGTTCCCGCAGCTGCAGAGTGCCTTCTTTCAGAGAGGCTCTGATACCATGTAGGATTTTCTTAAGATCTGATTAGATTATCTAGGATATTTAACTAAAAGAATACCAAGTACAACAAAATGCATAAGATATAAAAAATACACAAGACACAAATATTTTCATCGAGGAAACCATAAGGGAGAAAACCCCGCAAACTTATTCAAAATAGTAAGATGATCAAAAGCAGTAATAAGAAATGTCTAGCAACTATCTTTCTCTCCTCCTCTGACTGTCTCTCTCTCTCATGTGGATTAGAGAGCTTTTGAGGTGTCTATAAATGAGGGAGAGCACCTCCCTATTTATACCCTTTCAATTCACTAACCAAATATAAGACTCGAGCCTACATGTCATCTCACATGGGGCCCACTTCTCCTAGAGAGACCACAATTACATATTACATGATGTTACACTGGGGACTATTTCCGTGAATTAAAATGGAGGTTGTACCTCAAGGTATAGACACAATTTAGAAATCCTGTAAAGGGGTAACACACATCCCCAATGGGGGTACAACAACATACAATGATAATATACATCAGAATATCTTCCGAAGTTACAAATACATCAACACAGAGTTCTACGTTGACTAGGACAATTCTGTAGAACTTCCAATGTGGACATGGCACAAGGTGCATGTGCCAAATCTTCTACAATATTGTAATATTGGGAAGCAAGAGAAATCAAATTCTGAATGGTTTCCTTGGGAGGACAAAACATTGAATCAGGAACATGCTTATCTATTGACATAGAATCATTTGATGGAGGACTAGAATAAGACGTTTCAACTGAAGCCTTCCATTTCGAACTTTCATCCTGAGTTGGAGTATATTCATATGTCTTGGATTGGGTAGTCAAATTAACCGTCCCATTTATCATAAGGACATGATTAGTGTAGGATTTTGCATGATGAGAACCATTTCCACTGCCCCCATGATGATGGGTTTGGTCATGCGAAATCAATTGTTGTTGTTGTGGAGGGAAGGTGGCACTTTTAAAAAATCGATTAATCTCATCAAGACGAGGACAATATTTGGTGTAATGGTCATCCTCACAAATAAGGAAAGGATACTTAGCCTTTCGTGGTGGTTTGGTTTCACTATTTTCGACTTGGGTGGATGAATTCTCCTGCTTGTTAGAATATTATTTACCTTTCTTCTTACCACTTGAAGATGAAGAGGATTGGACTTGGTTCACTTCATACATGGGGGCAGGAGAAGAAGTTAATTGGGTGTTCTTTCCAATATAATTTAAAACATACTGGGGCTAGACAGAACCTACCAAACCATCAACAAGAGGTTTTGTGGCACATCATGAAGGATCATTTGTAGGACGAGGAGTGTTTGGAAACAAATCATATAACTTGTTGGATTGAGAATAGACCAAATACAAATATTGTTAGAATAATCAACCCATAGTATTTACCCACTTAGACATTATTTCATTTATTTTGTCTTATTTGCCTAGTCCATGAGTCCCACCATGTGCAAGTTGTCAATTGCCTATCCATAGAGGTCAAAATTGCCATTATTGACTCATGGAGTGCTTGGGAAAGCCTTGGGAATCAAATCTGCTTTATTCCTGGCCTCCTAGGCGCCCTTCTGCTTTTTCTGCTTTATTGCCTGCTTTTTCAGTGTTTTAAGGCACATAGGAAAGCAAGACTAGGTGAGGTGAATTAGCTTTGTTGCGTCTTCCTCCTCCACTCTTTCCTCCATGCAAAAGCATGTATGAGCTGCCATTTGACCACTCTTTAGCTTGCCCATGCACCCTTGCTAATTCGTGGGGTCCTTGATAGATTTGGGATCAACTTTTTACACCTATGGGGGATTTGCGTATTTTGGGTAAGCCTGCTTTATGCTAGATTTGGATGCTTCCTTATGCATTCGATTTGCTTATGTATTCTATATATTCAGCAGCCTATGTTATTACAGGGTTGGCTATTGTACACTCAGTTAATATAATTTTGTGTTACAGCTCCATATTCAGTCTCCATTGTTGATAATTTTGCATGATCAATTGTTAATTGCTGTGAGTGAAATTAATCTACTGCAGGCCTGAATTTCTACATGGTATCAGAGCTTTGAGAGTTCATTAATTAATCCTCCTTTTTCATATTTGCAGGTTTATTTTGCAGGTTCAACTTTGAATGGATTCAAGAATATCAGTTCCTCTTCTTTCTCCATTCACAAGCTATTCAGAGTGGAAACAAAAGATGATTTCATATCTAAAGAGACAAAGTCTCTATGAGATATCTATTGGAGCTGGTGAAGAATCTTATGAAGAGCAAAGTGAATGGTTGAATGACTGTGACAGAGCAATTGGAGCTATGTGCCTATCTATCTCTCCATGCATGGGCTACCTTATTGATTCTATTGATTCCCCAAAGGATCTC
>LPNX010715262.1:46243-69055 GCA_001517045.1 Pseudotsuga menziesii | reverse complement strand
CTGTTATATACTTGCTGAACATTGTGCATCTCTATTTTAACCCCAGTACGTTGATGGCCTCTTAAACCCTAGCCATAGGACACTTTCCTTTACAACAGACACGATGAATCCTAGTAAATGACCAACCTTCACACAAAAGATGCACTTATTAGGATTTAATCGAATATGATAATGATGACATTTCTCAAAAACCAATCTCAAATGATAAGGATGACACACTCTCAAGTGAGAGTGAGTAGCTAGATCATCCAAATACACTTCAATAATATTTTTAAGATCGTGGAAGGAAAAGGTCATGGCCCATTGAAATGTAGCTCCGACGTTTTTAAGTCCAAAGGGAATCTTTCATTATGAAAAAGTTCCATAAGGACAAATAAATGCAGTATTATGTTCGTCCTTAGGTTTAATCTGTATCCGATTATATCCAAAAAATCCATCCATAAAAGGAAAAACCTCACTTCTCGCACACTCATCCAAAATTTGATCAATAAATTGTGTAGGGAAATTATCTTTAGGACATGCTTGATTTAAATTATGGAAATCAATGCATATATGGATCACTTGCTGCTTCTTATCCACTAGAATGGGATTTGAAACCCACTCCATTAAGGGAATACGATAGATAAAACCAACCTTGAGCATTTTCTCTATCTCTTCTTTAACGGGGGATGCTTTCCTAGGATTCACGACACACAAACATTGTCGAACCGGTTTTGCGTCCGGATAGGTTTTTATTTCATGTTCAACAATGCGATGGTCTATTCCTGACATCTCCTTGTATGACTAAGCAAAAATATCATGAAATTCCTTGAAAAGCTCGGTGTACTCCTTAACCTCATCGGGGGAACAATCCACCCCAATGTAAACATTCTCAATCTTACCAAGAACAAAAGAAATATTGATAGGTATCATAGGTGACAAGTTCACCATGTTCCCTTTAGCCCTCTGACCAAGAGAGTTTAATGGGACCACAAGCCTACAAACTTTCTCTCTTAAAATCGGCCTAAAGTCATCACACTCTAAATGATCAAGCTTAGGGAGGAAATACGATATATGGTGCAAATCTCTCCAAGGTTGTTCAATCCCAGACATAGCCTCAAGAATAGCCTCATTTGAAGGAAAAACACCATCAAGGAAGTCTTGAGAGTGAGATGACTCTACTATCCAAGCATGCATCACATAAGGGTCCTCCTCTTCCATCCACGAAGAGGAAGGACTAGGCTATACAACATGATCAAGATTCACTTGATACACCACCAATGTTGTAGGTAATGGCACGTCTGTCTCGACAGGTATAGAATTATCACTAAAAGGAATCAGTGAGGGAAGAACCCAAGGATCCTCCATATGGGATGTGTAAAAAGAAACCAAATTCAACTAGGTCAAAGCCTTACTGACACTATACCCAATCATAAGGACGGACGTAGGAAAACTAAAGGTTCCCATGAGAGAAGGATACATACCCACACCCACATTCTTAGTTATCGGTTGAGAATGATCGATAATCGGGACAGAAGCTCCCGATGATGCTTTAACACTCGGATTCTAGAAAGATTTCTGATCAATAGTAAGAATCTTCCCATTCAACGAAAAACAAACCACTCAGAATAGGGAAGAGGTTACAACTTGCATACTATACATCAAGTTTCGACCCAGTAAAATATTGTAATCAAGGGGCACATCAACCACCTTGACCTTGATTGCAACAGTCTTCCCCCCAAATTGGACCTCTAAGGAAGGAATTATACCATGCGGCCAAAATGATCTTCCATAAAAAATAGTCAACATGTTCACAGATTTAGACAATGTGGGAGAACCTAAGCCCTTCCAACAAGCCAAAGACATCACGAAAGCGACATCTCCTTCATCAATCACAGCGTTCATGATGGTGTTGTTCAAATAATCTATGTGAATAATAAGACACACATAGTACGGCAAGAGAGGATGTATTCCATGAGTTTCAAATTTGATTGTGGAAGGAGAGCTATCATCACCCACCATGAGAGTAGACAACAAGGCCTTTCTCTATGAAGGATAAGGAGTCTGGCCCAAATCCTTGACAATTGAATAGTTTTGGGTGGCTCAAGCATTAGGGTTGTGCCTCAAATGCTTAAGGAATCCCTTAGGAATGCGAGGTGGAACTTCAGGTTTATCCGTAGGCTTTTCAATTCACAAAGGACTCTCAGGTGGAGTAGGTTCTTTCCCAAGGTCTGGTTGTGACGAACCATAATATTTTGTACACATCACAACACTAGTAGCTTTCACCATGTTGATGCAACCGTGACCACTAGTAGCATCTAGCGGGTTTTGAGTTTCACTAGATGGACAACCAGGGTCAACAGTCCTCGAGTTCATTACAGAGAGAAATTCCTATGGCTTGGGGTACCAGAACAGACAGCTTAACTCCAAAAATCAATCCTTTCCTATATGCAAAAGAAACCAAATATCTCACACTAAACGATCTTGATTCATACCTTATCCCAGACGGTTGATGTAGATCCTCGTTGAGCTTTCCAACTCCAGCTTGAATTGATAAATTGCTTCCTCAACATTCAATAAACAAGACAAGCATGCTATATATAATTGTGTTAGACCTACTCTAGCATATATAATCAATAACATATAAGCATTTGAAATCATCCATGGATCAAATGTTCATTCAAATACACATTATTGGATAGGAAAAGATATTTCTATTAATATAAAATAGAGACAACCTTTGTCGGCACGTTTGCAAATTGGAGAAACTGAGTCCCCCACTTGGGCCTCCATCTCTCAATAGCAAGATCACACGCAAAGGGAAAGCTTGGGAAGAACAAAAAAGTGCTCCAAGGGACAAAGGGATGCAAACTCAAGTATAAGCTCCAAAAAAAATGGACTATAGTTCTCTTGCTCTCAATTCCTCATGCCTTCAATGGATTATAGTGTCTTCGGTCTATTTCAGGCCTTTCAACTATGGATCCTCCCCGCATGGTTTGTCTCGGCTGCTAGGAACTTCATAGTCATACTGGCACCTTTTTTTTTCATTACTGCTCATTCTGAGCTTTTCAGGATAGTCACATATCCACATGCACCTCTAGGATGCTTTCGTAGTCCTCGCTTCCAGCGATACCTATATTCAAACATTGAATAAATTCACATGTTCAGTTTATTCCCATTGGCTTTTACCTCTTAAACAAGAGTTCAAAACATCATAACCAATTCATATACACATGTATATTCATAAGCAATAATTGCAAAATAATCCAATACTTATCTGTATTGTGCATTTCCTCATTGGTCCACAAGATCGTGCTTCGCTTTGCAAGCCTTGGGATAGCCTATGGACTTGGATGTTAGGTCAACATACATGCTACTTCACAACATCCTTATATATATATATATCATGCATAGTCAATCCAACCTTTAGTTGGGTTTATTAGACCGTCAACAAATCACCTGTACTTATCTCAACAATACACTTATATCAACAACCAATCATCATCCAAGCCAACACAGTCATGTTTATTAGGACATAAACAATAACACATGCACTTATATCAATAATAAATGACCATTTCAAGGTTTCATTTCCAGTAGTGAGCTCTAATTCCACTACCCTATATCACTCAAGAGACCACTCCCTTCTCTGATTTGACAGTCCCTCAGGAATGTCTCCTTCTCTGTGCTCTTTAGTAGAAGGTAGGATGAGCTCAAGCCATTGTCGATTTAGTGTACAATACTAGACTACATCTGTTTATCCTGACAACACAAGCAATATACACATATTCATTAGCATTATTGCTCTAAAACTGAAATCATATTTCACATCGTTCACTCTCAAGTATTGAGACACCAGGAGCGTGTACACTCCTTAAGGTGTAATCAATATTGAAAACCATTTCATGATCTGACATAGGAAAAGTGTGCACCCTTTTCTGGTGTGTGCCATGTAGTCCCTATTCATACTCAAGCAATCGGTCATAATGGAAATAAAATCAAAACATGCTCTGCATAGGGAATTTTAACAATTTTACATGCATATTCTTAGCTAGGGTCATAGAACACTTATCCATTTGCCGATGCAGTATTCCTTCGTTAAAAAGGAATGGGGGCTCCCTTCTTTGAGTTGATAGTCCCTTGGTTTTCCATCCCAACTCCTTTTTACATTTCATATTCACACATGTCTTACCGACATAATCCATACCATCTCACTCATGTTGCTTACCAAACATGTAGTGCAGATGAGACATTTCCAAAATGTCCAATGGAGTTTCACCTGAAACCCATTTCCAAGATAGGGAAAACCTCCCCATGAAGTTTGGCTCCTGCAGGCCATCACACACGGTCTTTCTGCAGTATGTAACCCTAGCACATTCATCAAGTAGCCAAACAATTAATCATTATCTGATGATACAATCCAAATTGATTGTTCCATACCCAAGCAATGACATTAGTAATTAAATTCAATGTGAAATTGCAACTCTGTCTACTACATAATTGATTTGCTTGGAAATGAGGTGATCCTCATTAGTGGGTCTCTTATAAGCAACACCCACTTACAATGCGTCCTCTTGACACAATTCTATGCAAGCCAATCATGATTAGTAGTTGTCAACAATTTCTTAAAACTAAAATTTACAATTTTAAATTGACAATTCATTCAGCATACAAATTATTTTCACAGCCATGAGACTCTTCTCATCAGGTTTGGCTCTTTCACATGGTAGATTCCATCCTTTATCATGGTCTTACTCACATTGCCATGCTCCAAGAAATCTACCTGAAACCTGAATTTCAATCAGCCAAACACTTGGTAATTCTTGATGCATATAACTTTTCCCATTGCTGCAACAATCATTGAAGCATTTTCAGAATTATAAAATTCAAATACTTCTAGCTGTTAGCATATCAATACTACCATGCAATCATTGTCATACTAAAACTGCAAGGTAGAGTCACATCATTTATGCAATTTAAATGAATTGTTTAGATACTCTTTACTTCGCAAGCATATCATTGTACCACCTTGCCCGTCCATAGAAAATTTCCAGCCGCCAATTGATCATGACTACTCTCTTCATGCACTTACTATCCTGCATTCATAACAGCTCCTGAAATGGTTCCAAAATTGTCATCAATTCATTATTTTCTGCCATTAGTTATTCATAATGGCACCTGCATTATCTTGATGCATTCATGCAATGCATCACAACATTTGCACCCATGCTCACGTATGCATATCTACAACATTTACTCATACTTTCCATATGCATCTATTCAATGCATAACCACAAGATCTATACAATATTTCAATGCATATCCACTCAATGCTACCTTGTATTAATTCGGAAATACTTATGCATTCAAACATACCATGCATGGCCTAACCATGACTACTTCATATAGGATGCATTACTATAACCAAGACCATCAATACTTACTTTCATTGGGCTACCAAGCTCATAACAACACATACAGGCATGACATATTTTTGTATGAATGAAGTCTAAATTTTAGATACCCACATGGTATGGGATCTCTTTCTTTTACCACTCCATGCAATTGTCATAATTGAACCCTTACCTTCGTGGGTTCTACTTACACCTTTGACATTACTAGTTTGGTTGGTCCTTTGCATAAGATTGCAGAATCTGCTCACCAACTTTTGATTCTAGACTTGTTTTCTTATCCCTTTCTTCATAGGGTTTCTGGTCACATTCATCAGCATCAGCAACCTATTCATCCATGTCCAGGTTGTCGTTGGTTTTCCCACTAATGCCAACACCAATGCAATAATTACCATTAGTGGTTCATTATACATGTATAATTCTCACTACTCTTACCAACATGTAATATCCTATGTATGCAAGGCATATCTTCATACATTTCATGTATGAAACTTATAAATGTAATTATAATTAGCAAGACAGGGTTTTAAGGAATTTTCCCTTTTCAAATCCCTCATCTTTGCATGGAACTCCTCTTCCACACAACTGTTGGTTTGTCCATACAAATAACTAGTAGTACTTTGCAACACCACATTTGAAATCTAGGGATTCCCCCTTGTTCCCTACTGGATAAGCTTTCCAATGCCTATCCACATGCTTCATTCTGACCTCGGGTGTGAAAACCACACCACTTCTAACATGATGGTTTTCATCAAATTTAGACAAAACACACAACTGTATTTTTGTTTGAATTGCCAAGTTCAGCCACCTATAATTATTCTTCCTTTTCATCCCTGGAACTAGTGAAAAATACACTGAAAAATAGTTGAAAATTGCTTGAAAATTCCACTTCGAAAAACTCAAATTTCCTTGCATAGGATCGGGTCTCATCCCAACTAATGTTCTGACATTTCGGCAGCCAAAATTACTATTTTTTCCCGCTGCTCATCTATCTTTATCTAGCGTGTTGGACCTGTAGTGGTATAAGATTCCCAATTTCATTGATGGGTTTCTCTTCTATTTCCTTCCACCATAATCGTCTAACCTTCCGAACTGAATCGGTGATGAAACCAACTTATGCGTTGCATCGACAGTCGGGTGCTTTGTGCATCGGGTGGCTAGTCGTCTTGGCTTCCGCAATGGAGACCAACAAACCTTCTAGGGTTTCCTTGGTTCACAATCTATCAATGGTCGGATCCTCCAAGAACTACAGCGTCGACGATCGGATCCTCTACCCATCGGGCGGCTAGTTCTCTAAGCTTCCACAATGGCGGGCATCAAACTAACTAGAGTTTCCGCGGCCATAACTCTGTCGGTGATCAGAACCACTAATTTTATTCATGGCATCAGTGATCCAAATCACTAACATTCCCATCGTTGCGGAGATCAGACAGCAAATTTCCTCCGATTTGTCAGCGATCTTTAACTTAAACACTCCGCAGCGTCGGCGACCTGAGCACTATCAACAACCGAAAGCTCTATATATCGGAGTGATAGTCCCAGTGACAACCGCAATGGTGGAATCACAGTCAACTAAATCTTCTGACTTCCATCGGCTCTCAAGACCACTAAGCACTATGTGTCGGCAATCGAAAGTTGAAAGTTCTAACCATCAGAATGCTAGTCCACATGGCAGCCGCAACGACGGTTCTCCATCTGCTAACTTTTCCCTATCGATGGTCGAATCAACTAAAAATTTATGATCGACAGTTGGAACAACTATCCATTAGAGGGGTAGCCTACTAAACAGCCACAACGGTGGATGCTCGATCAAATATATTCTACTAATCGACCCTTTAATCATCTATCATTCACCGATCGCCGATGGGTTCAACACTTAGAAAAATTGTTGAAATTTTTCTTCTTTGCATTGGCTCTTCCTTCAACTAAGTTTTGCCAATCTACTTCACTAAACCTCGGCAGCTTCATCTTCTATCCGTTGGCGATCTCATCCTCTAGTCATCGGCGATCCGAACAACTAAACTTTTCTGATCGACGACAATATCATGCATTAGAAAAAATTTGGAAATTTTTCCGCTGCATCAGCTATTAGAGGCACTAGAAACTATTACATCAGACAGTTAGTCTCATAGTCACCTGCAATGGTGGCAATCCAATCAACTATGGGTTTTGTAGCCATGCACCCCATCGACGGTTAAAACCTCTAACTTTCAGGAGGATAGTTCACATGACAGCCGCAACGGTGGATGCTTGAACAACTAAATCCTTCTGATGATGTTCATCGACGGTTCAATATTCTAACATTTTTCGATGTTTTCTTCACTTAGGAAAATTTTTGGAAAATTCTCCCTCTTCGCATTGAATCTTTGAAGAACTAGGTTTTGCCTATGTTTCAGCAGTCTTCGAAAGATCTCCATCGAAACTGCAGCTCTTTGATGAGGGATCATCGATCCGTCATCAAACCTTCGCCAATGATCAAAAGAGTATGTCGGCTCTACCTTCCTCTGATCGTCGCCGATGTTTCGGCATTTTCCTTGTCTAATTTCCACCGACGTATCATCGACACTTTCGTCATCTAATCATCGGTGACTAAAACAACTAATCTTTGTCGATCACCGATGGTCTCAACCCTTAAGAAAATTTTTGGGGAATTCCTTCTCTTTCCTTTGCCATATCGATGCTCTAATCTTTTAATTTCTGCTGACATTGCAGCGTATCCACCATCTATTTTTCTCCACCATTTCAACAATCTTCAAGGGATCTCCACCGATGTGTCAATGCTCCCATCATCTAATCATTGGTGATGGAATCAACTAAATTCACCCATCACCGATGATTGGACTTAGAATTTTTTTCCAAAATTTTCTTTCCTTCGTCTTTTCTTTGCCGACGTCATCAGCGATCCGAACAATTACTCATCGTTGTCATTTCAACAATTTCATCTTCTATTCTCCTCTGATGTGTTGACAGCTCAAACAACAAATTTTTGCCACCACATCGATGACCCAAATCTCTAAATTTCACCAATGGTTCCATCACTTAGAAATTTCAGAAAATTTCCTCCCTTGCATCGACTCCTCAAACAGCTAAGTTTCGTCGACGTTTCAGTGGTCTTTGAAAGATCTTCGCTGAAACTGCGGCTCCGCCTTCAACTATTTTTTGGCGAAACTTCCTTTATCCTTTGTTGACAGTTTCCACTTCATCGGCTGTGTGATCAGCTAATTGGCACCAATCTAAACAAAAAAACTTCACCGATGGCTGGGGTCTGTATCGGATAGCCAATAGACTAATCTGTTCGCTCCATTGAAAGGGCTTCCCACTAAGTCTTTCGATGCGCCGACGATCTGTCACTTAGAACTTTTTTTTTAAAAGTTATCTTCCATCTGCCCCTTGTCGGATGGCCTTTTGACTACGCTTTTCGACGTATCGGGGAAGCTTCCCACTTAGTTCTCTGATGACCCGATGGCTTGGCACTTAGACAAATATTTGTGAATTTCTTGTCTTTCATTGATTTTGTTCAGAGCAGAAGGCAACCTGCCTCTGCTAACTAGTTCTTCATGGCCCTCTGAGGTCCAATGCTACAATGATGGCTCTGTCACTGCATCTTCACGGCCCATTTAGGCCCATGCTGCAACCTAGCTCTGATACAATACTGTAACGTCCTCGACCCTCTGACCAGCAAAGAAGACGCTACCAAACAATAAAAAACCTTCGGGAAAATAGCCCCATGAACATGAACAGGCATATAATGCTGAAATAAAAGCTTAAAAATCTAAAGTACTAAGATGCATACTCATACATATATTTAGCGGAAGCAAAACAACATTCATTCATATACATGTTCATCACAATTCATTAACAGTAAACATAAATGCAGAAGTAAGATAGACAATGATACTTATCTCATGAATAATTTGGCCCACAACTAGCTACGTCACTGCAACGTTCCACCAAACCATAGGCCAGTGTGCTCATCAATATCTTAGTAACACTGCCACCCCTGAGCTGGGTATGATTCCCCAATGAATAAGGGACTAAGCAGGATTACACATAGCCAAGGTACACAAATAAGCCAAGCCCACACAGTAGGGCTTATCAAGCTATCAAGGAGCTGGGAGAAGCTAAATGCTAAGCTGGTGAGCTCATGGAAGAGCTAAGGATGCCTACACTAGAGTTGGCCTGACTTCTAAGACACCCACACACACCGAACACCAGGAATCAATCCATTCTCTACTTCATAGTCCCTCAGGCCCTGACTTCCCTTGCCAGTGATCTTCTGGGGTTGTGGAGAGAAATCTAGCCACCTAACTCTATCTGTGTGGCTCCCCAAACCTAGGTTTCTCAAGCATACCTAGCCTTCAATCCCACTCCACACAGTCCGAATACCAACCACTACATGCATGCAGCAAAACTAGCAATTACCACTTTGACAGGGGAAAACAATCCCTGAGTTGTTCTTGGCCCTATCGTGGCCAAAACAACACAATGGTAACCTATAGCAGCTACCAAGCGTGAGTAAAAAAACTGCCAACACAATGTAGGTACTCAAAGCAACCCAAAACTAGGGAAAGCACAACATCCATGCTTTTACCACTGTAGCAACAGGAGAAAAATCAACTCACAACAAAACCCCAATCGGAGGTGAAGGTCTGATTCTCAGCCTAGATAGGGGAAAACACAGTCCGGACCTGTGCGTGAAGTAAAAAATAGTACTCCTTTTGTGAAGGGGGGAACTTACACAGACCACATTCAGCAAAAGGTGGAGAGCCCGACCAACTACCTGCGTGAGGAGGGAAAACCAGAAGCAGTGGGGAGAGTGGACAGAACGATTTGGCATCCCAAACGATGCATGAGGAAAACCACTCCCAGCCCATATGTGTGACTGAACCAGCTAGTGGAGAGTGCATGGGGGAAATCCTGCCACCCACCCCTACCTAGTATTAATTGCCTCAACTAAACAGGGGTTTAAGGTTTGACACATGGCTTTTCCCCAATGGCTCTCACGGGTTAGACAATCCCCCCCTTAACCTTAGGAAATCATGCCATTTTCATTTAACGTTGCACTATCGTAGCTGGCTATAGGTTTATTTTAATGAATGTGCATATTTACATGATGCAAAACTATCATGTGATGAATAGCACGATATACCATCGGCAACAATCCCAATTGCTGAAACATAACACAACCAAATCGATGGTGGGGATTTTGCCTTTAGCTCCACACCACGATTCACTACAACATATACATCATGTATATTTTAAAGAAACCCGGGTTAGAACCAGGGATATTACAATCCCCTCACCCTTGGAATAACGCCGTCCTCAGTGTTCCAATACATAGGAATGCATATACCATTTGCACATCAAAATTTCAAAATTTTGCAGTTCTGTCCCACGTTCAATTATTTACTTGAACTTTCAGGGCCAAGCCCCTCAGCTTCCATGAGATTCTCTTGCTGGTGCTCAACTTCTGGCTCATCTGTATCTGGAGCATCTCTCCAAGATTTTCTTAGGTCTTAGCAATTATTTGAAGAGGACTTCCAGCAAAGTCTGACAACTTTTGGTCTACTTCCATGATCAATATGCACCACTGGATTTCACTTTTCTCACCTGTGAAATGCATCATTGAAATTATGTTAGACCAAGCATAATATAGGCATTAAATAAGTTAATTAATTTCCCAATTGGCATGATAGTCCAAGTCTTTTCAAGGAGACTTTCATATTTTTCATGCCTTCCCAACAAGCACATGAGCTCATGGATGTCCATTCTTGGGCAGGAAATTAACCATTCCAGCATTCACAATTTACTTTAAGCAAATACACCCATTCCATTTTCAGTCATACATGCATTCAACAATGTTTTGTTTTCACAATGCATATATATATATATATATATATAATTAAAAGGGCAAGAGAGACCAGCAAGAGTTTTTCCCCTCTTTGTTTTGTTCCATCTTGGAACCCACACCACCGCTGTGGCTTTTCATGCTCTCAGCCTCTTTCACTTCACTATGAATGTTGTACCAATCCCTCTTGGCCATGACACTTAGTGACTCCAGTCTATTTCAGACCTTTCAACCATGGAGCCTCCCCGCATGGTTTGTTTCGGCTGCTAGGACCTTCATAGTCATACTAGCACCTTTTTTTTCATTACTACTCATTCTGAGCTTTTTAGGACTATCACATGTCCACATGCACCTCTAGGATGCTTTTGTAGTCCTCGCTTCCAGCAATACTTATATTCAAACATTGAATAAATTCACATGTTCAGTTTATTCCAATCGGTTTTTACCTCTTAAACAAGAGCTTAAAACATTAGAACCAAATCATATACACATGCATATTCATAAGCAAGAATTGCAGAATAATCCAATACTTATCTGTATTTTGCATTTCCTCATTGGTCCATAGGATCCTGCTTCGCTTTGCAAGCCTTGGGATAGCCTATGGACTTGGATGTTAGGTCAGCACGCAGGCTGCTTCACAACATCCTTTTATATATATATCAGGCATAGTCAAGACAACCTTCAATTGGGTTTATCAGACCGTCAACAAATCACGTGTACTTATCTCAACAATACACTTATATCAACAACCAATCATCAGCCAAGCCAACACAGTTGGGTTTATCAGGCCATAAACAATAACACGTGCACTTATATCAACAATAAACGACCATTTCCAGGTTTCATTTCTAGTAGTGAGCTCTAATTCCACTACCCCATATCACACAAGAGACCACTCCCTTCTCTGAGTTGATAGTCCCTCAGGAATGTCTCCTTCTTTGTGCTCTTTAGTAGAAGGTAGGATGAGCTAAAGCCATTGTACATTTAGTGTACAATACCAGACTACATCTGTTTAGCCTAACAACACAAGCAATATAAGCATATTCGTTAGTGTTATTTCTTTAAAACTGAAATCATATTTCACATCATTCACTCTCAAGTATTGAGACACCATGAGTGCATCCACTCCTTAGGGTGTAATCAATATTGAAAACCCTTTCATGATCTGACATCGAAAAAGTGTGCACCCTTTTCCAGTGTGTGCCATGTAGGCCCTATTCATACTCAAGCAATTGGTCATAATGGAAATAAAATCAAAACATGCTCTGCATAGGGAATTTTAACAATTTGAGATGCATATTCTTATCTAAGGTCACAAAACACTTATCCATTTGTCGATGTAGTATTCCTTCGTTATGGAGGAATGGGGGCTCCCTTCTCTGAGTTGACAGTCCCTCGGTTTTCCATCCCAACTCCTTTTTACATTTCATATTCACACATGTCTTACCGACATAATCCATACCATCTCACTCATGTTGCTTACCAAACATGTTGTCACATGCCCCAATTCTGCAAAATAATATTATCTTATTTGATTTTATTCCAAGACATTATGTTAAATTTTATGTTAAAGATGTAGTTGATGACTCAGTAGAGTCAAGGATGTGGAATGTAATTCTGAATATTTTAATTTTAAATAAATAAAAGTGGAGACAACAGCTTGGGAGAGCTGTTAAATATAGTGTTACTGGTCAAGTTGGTGGAGGAGACTAGGTGGAGAGCAAATAGACAAGTGGCAACATCCTCAAACACTTCCTATGTTGCAAGTGGTAACCTCCCTATATTTGGGGTCATGATCCCCCAAGAAAGTGGGATCAGAGTAGGTGGCTCAATTAATGACAACTAACCCAAAAAGACCTAGGCAATCTTAATGAAAGTACCCATTGAAGATAGCTGAGGATGCTCATTATTCCAGGAGAAGAATCATTCAGGTGAATGCACTTCAAGGAATTCATTGGCAAGGGAATTTTTGAGGAAGGTGTTTGAGGGGTAAACTGCAGGAAAGTGATATAGTACAGCTTTCCATGCTGAAAGATCTTGCTGCAGAGTGCAGAGTTGATACTGATTCATTGGACTATTACTTTGTTGTTTGCTCCACCTAGTTCCAGTCAAGGAGACCAGAATAGGCTCGGGGGTCCTGAGAAGTCGCTGTTTGCGCGCTCTGTAGGAGTTGGTAGGGAGGAATGGCCTCCCAACACTGTTGTCATCCAACTTTAAGAACAGGTTCCACTATCTTTTAATTTCTGTGTTAAATTTTATATTTGTGTCTCAACAAATAATGAATGATTATATGTTATGTTATAAACTGTTAAGTTTGAAATCTCTTAGTTGTTTTAATGCTGAATCTGTTCCTTGATGAAAAATAAATCCTACCTATGTTTTTCTCCATCTGGAGTAATCCAGATTGTACTCTAGCATAGGTAGTGTGTTTAAATGAATGAAGTATGATAGGAATATGAAATGAATAGAATACTTATGTTTTTCAGAGTATTGAAATGTTTTCTTTTAGTAGATAGTTGTTTTTCCAAAAAGAATACTAATCTGTTTAGTAGAGTTTTTGTTAGAACTAGACTGTGTATTTAGAATATTAGAAATAGAACAGAATCATATTATTTTACTAATAGCAGTAGATTCAAGTATGTAGTTCATTCTTTTACACAACACCTTCTTTATAACTATACTTCTACACTAGAATAGAAAGAATAGAAATATCAGTTGAATGCTTAATATTTATATTAAGTAAAGATGCAAATACAGTTCTGTCAGTTTATTTCTTTTCCTACTAATGATAGCTATTTTACCTGCAACTATCTAAACTTTAAGTAAGGATAGGTAACCTAATTAAATTATGAGGATAAACTAATTTGAGGTAAGGAATATCATAATTAAGAACTTAATAACCCTTATAGTATTATTTCTCTTAGAATTAAGATAATGAACAGACACTAATAACCTATGAATAAAGTATTTTTAATAAAGAACTGTCCTTACACACTTACAGATAAATTAGATGTAAGGAATATTGACCGTATGAAAGTTTTCATTTCTTTTATCAAGTTTACAAAATAATTTTATTAAATAAACTCAATTATTATAGACTGCTCTCAGTCTTATTTAATAATATATATAAATACAAACATAAACTAAAGAGAATACATTATTCATAGACAATAATGTTATTAATACAAATAATATTATTATTAACAATAAACAATATTGTTTATAAATTAATAATTCTTTTAAACAAACTGAAGAAACCTTGTGATAGTAATTGAATTAACAAAATAACAATACATAAATTATTACTTTATAAAAGTTAAATAGGATAAACCCTAGCTCATATTCTGAGCATAATCTATCTATATTCTTATATACTTTAGTAACCTAGGTTAAACATAAGTTAGTTCTTTTAAACTATTAAAGAACCAACTAAATTTTATACATAGGAATGAAATACATTACTGATCAACATGTACAAAATGTACTTATAAAAAAAACTATGCCTTTTCTTTTTACTAACAGCATGTATCTATAGAAGTAAATGTAAGGGTTAAAACCCTTATAATTATTACATTTACAAGTACCCAAACATTAAATTAATAAACCAAATTCACATAAATCATGTAACCATTGATAACCAGGTTAATATAAGTTACTCATGGTCCTTTAAGGACAAATAAAAAGACTGTAATTATTGTAAACTGGATTAATCTATTTCAAAACGAGGGTTTCCGTTAGATAACCCTATTTCGTAACTCTAAATAAAAACAAGCATGAATTAAGTTACAGTCGTAAGTATCAGTCTCAAAACTTTATTTATAAACTCTTACAGAGTATTCAAACAGAGTATAAAACTCATTACATTCAAGAAGATTAAAACCATAATATTACACAGAGTATAATATAGACATCTTTTAAACCAAAATGAGTTTAAAGACAACACTGTCATTACAAAAAATATTAACTTAAACAGGTCGTAAAGCCATCAACAAACTATTTATGGTGCTCAGTTAAACTGAGTCTACCCATTGACTAGCGAGAGTTTGATTATAGGTATTACAACATTAACTGTATAAACAATAACATAACTCATGGTGAGTCGAGGGAGGGTTTCCCCAAACCTTGGGTGATTCCATTGACCACCCTGATGCAAGTAGGGTGAAAACCCAACACATGGACCATGGGGCTTACCCGAAATCAAACCACGAGCCACGACAATCGTTGGTTGACTATCTTTTGTCTCTGACATGAAAGTATACAATGGTGAGCACCTGGAAGTAGTGTAAAACACTACTGTTAGTTAACTATTATGAATTTAAAAACACGGTAATAGAAAAGCATTCGCAGTGAAGCAAAATAAACTCTAAATTTATTATTTACCTGTCAGTTGAAAATGCCGAATAGCCTCGTCGAAGAACTGTCATCTACAAGCTGTCCGAAATGGAGACCCAAACATCCTACAAGTGTAACCCTCATGAAATGACAAGCCATGAGAACAAATAAAGGTAACTGAAGCAGATAGTAAGCCACAAAGACAGTGAAAGGAAAACTACACAGGCAGCGAGCCGAGGGTAACGAAAATCTCCTCTAGTTGTAGAGTGAGAACCCAGCCACTAAAAATGGCATTCAAAACCACACACCAGTGACAAATGCAGCACTAAAGCAAGGCACAAGACAACCAGAGCAAGGAGGACCGACGGCCGCCATAGAATCCAAGCATAGCAGCCTCAAGGGCCAACGCAAACTATGGGGAAGAATGATAAGGGTTAGGTTTACAATAGTGTTTTATATCTCCCACGCTTGGTTAGGAGACGACCACGTGGTCACAAAAAAATCAAACATGTAGTGGGTCGTAGACTATAGTGCTTGCATAAATAAAAAACCAATTATTAAATCATTGGGAACAAGGTTAAACTATAAAATCAACCCAATAATTTTTCCATGCAATCGTTAATCATATGCGCCTTATCATATGCTAATGTAGTGACAAGAATATCAATGTTATGGTTATGTTGACCTATCAATAAATTTCACTCATAAACCTTAGTTAAAGCGCGATTTGGTTTATGCAATAAACTCACTCCACCATTAACCATACAACTTATATATTATAACATCACAAATGCGATTTGGATAGTTGCTTTTCCTTTCTTTATACATTGTCTTATTTATAGATAGAAATGAAATGTTTTATGTCTCATTTATAGATAGAGATCAATGTTTTATGTCTTTACCATAGATAAGAGATCAAATATTTTATGGGAGAACTTATGCTAATCACTAATTAACTATAGTTTCTTTTCTACAAAGATTATAGTTTATAAATGGTAAATCTCTTATACAAAGGCTTCACAAGTTATAATTTTATAAATGACATAATGTAATAAGTTGGAGAATCATAAACTCTAATCTCAACATGTTTATAACCTTGATCTAGATAAATACTGAATGTATATTAACAAATAGAGTATGCATGTTTATTAGTCACATAAGAACTAATAACTCATTGGTAACAACACTTTGAAGTGGAAAAAAACTTATTGTAAGAACACTATTATGAAATTATGTTACACAGTTCAAAGCGACAATACTTTGATGGATTTTGGGTTATGACTTAACTTGAAGATTACTAAAGATTCACCAGTTCAAATGGGTAGTAAAGTAGTTATAGAACTAAAGAAGATAACTAGAATATGAATGATCCTATTGAATCCAAAAATTACTAGAACCATAGGGTTCGACATGAAATTAAAATATAGGCAAAACATGATCTCATGTAGGAAGACATGATGGTTTGCAGTTTGCACAATCGAACTTATACTGTCCAAAACATTACAGGCTGTAAGTTACCTCATAGAGGCGAAATGTGGGACAAACGTTATACAGATAAGAAAATGTATTATTATATAAATACTGACAAAACAATCATTATATCATTGCAAATTACTTAGGCTAAAGTAAAAGTACTTGTATCCGAGATTATAATTCTTAGAGTCGCAAACATATTATTTTGTTGTTACTTACTTCTGAACTTTATTACAAGAAAAACTAAAATAATCCAAATGGTTTTACCTTACAGAAGTTGTTTAGAGTTTAGCAGCTTAATTACTAAGATTTTTAATTGCAATTAAAATACTAGTGATACTTTAAAATAACTTTTAATATGTACTCGTTCGATCATACCTGTAAACCTATAAGAACTAGTATTCATCTGTGTTAGCACAATTGCTAAGTAAGCCCCGGATTCAAAAGTTAAATTCCACCTACTTGACATGAAAAGACTCATCAGTATACTGAAGTAAAACAACACGCAAGAAAACTTTATTCTTGTTACAGAAATGAACTATTAAGTTATTATAATTAAGATTTAGTGAAACTAATTACTTGACTGTTTCTTTAATTTGCAAACCGTTAGCCATTAGTAGACCGCAGGTTTTAGCATTTATTGTTATCTCAAAATTTTAAATTTTTGTGAAAATTTGGGGTTTTGACATGTGGTATTAGAGCACAAGGTTCAAACACTAGGCCTTGATGAAGCCCAGCTAGCTTTCATAAAACAGTAAATTAAATTATTGTGCTGACGTATTTTATTTTAAATGTTATTCAACAGAGAATTGTTTTTTGAAGTTTAATAGGCAGGTATGGAAAGGCTAGAAGAGTATGCACATGAGGAGTCTCCAGCTACTGAAACAGGGAATTTACCAAGAGATCCTATACCAAATGATTTAACTACCAATTCCTCAGCGTTGTTACAAACTGTAAAAGACTTAAAAACTGAAATGGAGTCTGTAAAGAGAGAGAATAAAAGGATTCTGAGGGCTTAATAAGAGCTGAATCAGATCCTAATTGAAAAGTTTCAAACTAAGGGTAGGGGTAGAAGGTCAGAATATGAAGATGCCAGTATTCAACGAAAATCTAAAAAGATGAAGCATACAAAAACTGAATGTAGTTCATCTTCTGAAGTGTTTGGTGAATAAAAAAATTTCCATACTACTAGTGACAGTAGTGATGATCATCTATACACTAAAAAGAGGAAATACGGACCTTATGAGGAAATTTCTGGGGAATTCAAAAAGATAAAACTACCAACCTTTAATGGAGAGATTGAGAAGGGGGAGGAAGCTAAATCCTGGTTATATGGGATGAAGAAGTACTTCCAAATATATAATTATTCTAACTAGTTAAAGGCTAGAATGGCTATATATAACCTCTCAGGAAAGGAAGACATTTGGTGACAGGACTTGAAGAGAGTTAAGGGTATAAAAGAGAAAGAATTTAACGGGAGTACCTTTAAGAGGTATTTCAAAAACAAATTTCTATCTGAGCAGTATTACAAGGATAGATCTAAAGAGTTTTATGAACTGAAGTTAGGTTCAATGACAATGAAGGATCTGAACAGCAAGTTCTTAAGTCTACTTAGGTATGTACCCTACCTTGTAGATGAGAAACCAAAGGTACAACGATTCCTTAGCTATCTACCATATCATATTAAAGATAGAATTGAATATGATAACCCAAAGACCTTGGAGGAAGCTATGAGAAAGGCTAACTTTTGTTTTGAGCATAATTGAAAGAAAGAAAGCTTGGCCAACTGGAAGGCTAAGAAAAATAATAACTAGTTTGAACAAAAGAAGAAGGATTTTATGCCTAACAGAAATTTTAAGAACAATAAGGCCAAAAAATATTCTAATAACAAGAATTTCCAAGGAAATAGGAATACTACACCCAACAACCAGAACAATTCTAAAGGTAAGGAAACTACAAATAATCATGGAAACTTTACAAAGAACTTTGAGCATAAAAATCCTGTCAAGTGCTGGTAGTGTAATGGCCCACACTATGCTTTAGTCTATCAAGACCGGAAGAAGACTGTTAGCAATATTCATACTATACTGGAGGAGATGACCTTTGGGGAACTAGCAAGGATTATGCCTAGAATCAATGCAGCCTTGGAGAACCAACAAGCTGAATATCAGAATTCCATGGTGGAAGTATAAGGTATGATAAATCAGACCCCTGCAACTATTTTGATTGATCCAGGAGCTAGTCTTAGTTATATTACACCTCAGATAGTGGAAAAATGTAAGTTATCTATTGATAAGTTTGAGAATTCATGGTTAGCCATTGGTGCTAAAAGAAAAGTAACTTGTTTTGTGAAAGAATGTGCATTAGTTATGGATAAATTTGAAATTGTTGTTAAACTTAATGTTTTTCCACTTGGCTCTTATGATTTGCTGATTGGTATGGACTGGTTAGGACAACATAGAGTAATTCTAAACTGTTATGATAAAAATTTCACTTGCTTAAACAGTGATGAAAAATCAGTAAGTGTTAAAGGAATTCCTAGAAAAACTACTGTAAGGCATATTTCTGCTTTACAACTTAAATGAGCTGTTAGGAAGGGATGTAAAGCTTACGCAGTAACAATTACTGATGAGGAAAGTAAAATTAAAATAGATAAGTTAAAATTGGAAGACATCCCAGTCTTAAAAGAATATGTTGATGTATTCCCAAAAGAAATTCTGGGATTACCTTCGAAAAGGGAATTGGATTTCACCATTGAGCTGGTACCGGGTGCAGTACCTAGCTCAAAGGCCCCTTATCGAATGAACATATTGGAACTTAATGAATTAAAATCACAATTAAAAGATTTAATTGATAAAAAAGTATATTCAACCAAGTGTGTCTCCCTGGGGGGCACCTGTCATCTTCGTCAAGAAGAAGGACGAAACTATACAAATTTTCATAGATTACCGTCAGTTAAACAAGATGACTATCAAAAATTGATATCCATTTCCCTGCATAGATGGTCTATTTGATCAACTACATGGAGGCATGGTGTTTTCAAAAATAGATTTAAGTTTTGGATATCATCAAGTGAGGATTAAAGATGAGGACATCTTTAAGACAACTTTCAGAACAAGATATGGTCATTATGAATTTGTCGTAATGTCGTTCATGCTTACTAATGCCCCAGCTGTCTTGATGTGTTTAATGAACAACATAATGCATAAGTCTTTAGATAAGTTTGTGGTCATGTTTATTGACGACATTCTAATCTATTCAAAAACTAAAGAAGAACATAAAGAACATCTAAAAATTGTTTTTCAAGAGTTGCGAGAACATCAACTCTTCGCAAAGTTTAGTAAGTGTGATTTGTTCAAGGATAAGATTCAGTATTTAGGCCACGTAGTGACCAAGGAAGGAATTTTCGTAGATCCTGAAAAGATACGGGAAATCGAAGATTGGCCGGTTCCTAAGGATGTGACGGATGTTAGATCTTTCATGGGAATTACCGGTTACTACCAGAGGTTCATTGAAGGCTTTTCAAGGATATCAAATTCGATAACTTCCTTGCAGAAGAAAGGAAAGAAGTTCGATTGGAATCAGAAATGTGAAGAAAGCTTTAAAAAGTTAAAAACTTTATTAACTCACTAGTACAAGTGATCAATTTTGCCACGGCAAAACGTGGCAATATCCATGGAAAAACGTGGATATTGCCACGTCTAAGTGTTTTTTTTTCCGTGGAAACAATTTCGTTGCAATAGAGACGACCCCTAATTTGCGTTGCAAGAGCGGAAATGTTCTATATTTCGTTATATGTCTAAGCCGTCTCTATATCCACACCTGGTCGTCTCTATATCCACGCCTAGCCATTGTTGTATCCATGCTCTAGCCATCGCTATATCCACGCCTGGCCGTCGCTGTATCCACGCTCTGGACGTCGCTATATCCACGCCTGGCTGTCGCTATATCCACGCCTAGCCATCACTGTATCCATGCCTAGTTGTCGCTGTATCCACGCTTTGTAGATTTAAAAAAAAAATGCAAACCCCAGGAATAGCGACGGGGATCCTATACTTGCGACGGGCAGACTAGGAAAATGATTCTTTATTTTTTGATAAAGAAATTTTACTGATAAGCTGGAGGCCACGTCTTTCTTTCATGATTGGGAAAGGTTTTAGAATTCCTCCCCATAGTCTTTACTACACTAGTAATCTCTTCATATGGATCAGTTCCAACGCCAACAAAAAAATTGAGTAATATCCTTGATTTGTCATAACAACAAATTATCTTCTTTCCAAAGAGATTTTGAGTTCATTGTTTTCATTTCCTTGCAAATTTGCTTTGGATTATTCTTCCAGTAGTGGAAAGAAAATAATATAGATTGTTGTTTTTCCAACACTATCACCTACACTGGTTCTTAGAGGTTAAGCGACGGCAGTAAATTTAAAAAAAAAAAAATACCTCAAAAATACGTATCTTCTCTTCCATGTGCTAGTTTAACTCAACCCGAATCCAAAACTAGGTCAAATCTAACCAGAACAAGGTAGCATTGTCTTGCTACATCAGACTTAAGTCAAAACTTGTGAAACTTGACAATCTATGCAAACATGACAAGCTGTAACCAAGTCCACTCACCCGCATGCCTATGTAAACCAAGAACAGGGTTGATCCCAATGCTTGCAACGACAACTTTATTTTTAATCTCATTACAATTTAAACAAATTCAAGAGTACATACATATTATTATTTCCTTAACTGGGACAAACTTTGAAGGCATTCCCAGGTTTCATAGAAAATATACAGATGATTTCCCTGTATAACACAAGAAAGCTATCAACATCTAGCACCCAACACTGAACAATAGTGTTATCGAGATATCTCATGCCATTAGAATCATGTACATAGATAGTGTTACAGAGAGACCTTGCAACATCTAGCCAACACTGCCTTCAAGCTTCAAACTCATCAACTGATTTACTTCAGTTGCAAATTCTAGTGGGAGATCGTTAAATACAACCCTACAAAAGCCATTAATAATAGCTACCACTGCCTTCTCTGGATCAATCCCCCTCTGCTAGAAATAGAATAATTGATCTTCCCCAATTTTTGAGGTACTTGCTTCATGTTCAACACAGGATGTTGGGTTCTTCACCTGAAAAAGTTTGTAAATATCAGAGACATAAGGGAAACAAATGCAAATCAATATTGTTACTAAAGCCTTCTGCATGAATTATACAATAAAATTAAACACCATATACTTAAAATGTGTCATATGGTTGGTAGGAGAAACGCACCCGATCCCAGTTCAGAGTTCAAACTTACTGCAAAACTAGGTCAAATCTAACCAGAACAATGCAGCATTGGCTTGCTACATCAGACTTAAGTCAAAACTTGTGAGACTTGACAATCTATGCAAACATGACAAGCTGTAACCAGGTCCACTCACCCGCATGCCTATGTAAACCAAGAAATCTCCAATCTTACCCATTTTTTGCACATCTTGCAGCAAATTTTTAGACCTTCATGTAGCATCAATGGCACAGATTTTGTGTTCATCTTCTAAGCATATTATCTGTAGGTTAGGGAATAGAAATTGTACTCATTTTCTAACCAATATTCAAGCATATGGGCACAGATTTCCACCAGAGTTTTTTCATAATACAATTTTCTATATATTGTGCTCAGTTTCTACGCAAATTTTTTATACCTTGGGCACAGATTTTCTCCAATATTGCAGATACGTTGTTTATAATGCAATTATGTTCTACCATACACCTATAGAGTGCT
>LPNX010715262.1:8366-32829 GCA_001517045.1 Pseudotsuga menziesii | reverse complement strand
ATGTACTTGTTATTCTCTCAGTAAAGATCCTAACATAATGCTAGCTTAATGTTGAAAAACTAACATGGTATCAGAGCTAACCTGAGAAGAAGACATTGTGTAGCTGCAGGAACTAGGGCTTCCTAGTTTGTGGACCTTCCTCCATATATTTTCAGCAAAAGTAAGGTGGAACAACTCTCCTCCTTAGGGCACATCTTTCTGTCGAAACAAAATCCAATTCTGAGGTTTTTCAGTTTTGGACCTATCACTGGGGTCGGAAATTAGGGATTTTTACAGAAGAGGAATTTTTCAGTGAGCCTAGGCCTAGATTGATATCCTCCCCAAAATCAAAGTTAGGGACAATTTCAAGGCATTTGGGTGGATAGAACTCCGGAAAAGCAAAACCCTAGTTTGCTCCTAAACCAGCTCTGTAGGATTTCAGCTCAAGTTTTAGATCCGACATCTTGAACCTGGTAAGATCTAAAATATTTTGTATTTCCATTTGAGGTTCTCATTTAAGATGTCTCATCATACCAAGATTGATGAAAATCTTGAGGGAGCTGATAACTTCTAAGCTTGGAAGTATAGGATCTCCTTGGTCCTGGAAGAGAATGAATTAGACTCCTACATTCATGAGGAGGTTCCAGTTCCAGAGGGAGATGAGGCAAAGGCCTTACATAAAAAGAAGATGGTTATGGAAAAGAGGATCATTGCTGATTCTATTAAGGATCACCTTATCCCACATGTGTCCTCTCTCAAGACACCTAAAGCTACGTTTGATGCCCTAACCAACATGTTTAAAGGAAAGAACATCAATCGGAAGATGACCCTAAGGAACCAACTGAAGAATGTGAAGATTCATAATGCAGAAACTATCCAGTCATACTTCACAAGGGTTTCTCATATCAAGGAACAATTAGAAGCTGTTGATGAAGAAGTGGAAAATGCAGAGATTGTGATGACTACTTTGAATGGCCTTCCTAGGTCATGGGATGCTTTCATTCAAGGAATCTGCGCTAGGAAGAAGTTAGTCAAGTTCAGCAGACTATGGGATGAGTTCTCTCAAGAAGAAGCTCAAATAGAAGCTCGAGAAGAAAAGATGGGTAGTGAATATCAAGCTCTTACAGTACGCTCCAAGACTCACTCCAAGTCAACAAGAAAGAAGATTCATAACTCCAAAGGTAAGCACTCTCACAAAGATAATACTGGAAGAGATGTATCTAGGATCATATGCTATACTTGTGATGAAGCAGGACACTATGCAAGGAATTGTCCTAAGAAACAGAAGATAGTTAAGAAGAGCAGCAAAATAATACATCATGCTCATGCTGCAGAGGATGATGAACCATCCAGAAAGAGATCTAGATATGAAAGTGAAGATTCTTCAAGAGAGGATGAATATGTTCTGATATCAGCTCTCACAGGTAACATTACTCATGGTAGTGATGATTGGCTTATAGACAATGGGGCTTCCAAAGACATGACGGGATTCAAGGAATCTTTTGTAAGATTGTCAAAACATGAATCACCTCACAAGGTGAAACTAGGAGATGACTACCAATATCCAATAAAAGGTAGTGGGGAATCTTCATACAAGCTAGACTTTGGTAAGTCTCTAACAATGAAAGAAGTATTGTTTGTGCCAGGACTCAAGAAGAACCTTCTCTCCATTTCAACATTGGATGCAAAAGGAATGCGGGTTGCATTCATAGATGGTCAAGTCATCATGTGGCCAAAAGGAAAGACTATTGATGATGCGGTAGTAATTGGAGAACAAGAAGGAGGATTATATAAATTGAAGGGCCATCCAGAACAAGCCTTGGTCCATGAAACAGTAGAGCCAAGTGAACTTTGGCATAGAAGGCTTGCACATGTGCATTATAGAGCACTACCTATTGCAAGCAAAGCTATTGAAGGTATTCTAGAATTTCAATCCAAACATGATGGTGTCTACAAAGGATGTATGAAAGGAAAGAATTCAAAGAATACATTTCCCAGCAATGAAAGCAAAGCCAAAAGCATTCTAGAAATCATCCACTCCGATGTATGTGGTCTTATGTCATCAAACTCACTTAACAGGCATGCATATTATGTTTCTTTTATTGATGATTTTTCTAGAAAGACATGGATTTACTTTATGAAGAACAAAGATGAAGTATTCAGCAAGTTCAAGGAATTGAAATCCTTGATCGAGAACCATACTGAAAAGAAGATCAAGACCATTCGTTTAGATAATGGTGGAGAATTCACTTCAAATGAATTCAAAGATCTATGCAAAGAATCAGGGATTAAGAGGGAGTTGTCCACTCCTTATAATCCACAACAGAATGGGGTTGCAGAACAGAAGAACAGAACTATCATGGAAGCTGCAAGAGCAATGCTTCATGATCAAGACCTTCCTATGCATCTTTGGGCTGAAGCTGCCAAAATAGCGGTGTATGTACAGAACCGTACTCCACATAGAGTACTTGAGAACAAAACTCCTGAAGAAGTCTTCTCTGGAAAGAAACCAGAAGTCATCCATCTCAGAATATTCAGCTGTCTCATATACATACACATTCCAAAAGAGAAGAGAACAAAATTAGATCCTTCAGGAAGGAAGGGAATATTTGTGGGATACTCTAAAAGCTCAAAGTCTTACATAATCTACTTCCCATGATACAAGAAGATTGACATCAGCAGGGATGTGACATTTGATGAAGGCACAGCTTACAGCAAATCCAGAAAGAGACCTGCTAAAGAACTTGAAGAAGCAGAAGCAGAAGTACCCAGAATTCATGATACAATCATGGACGAAGAAGCTCAAGAAGAAGATCGAGAGTTTGAGGAACCACAAAGACCTGTAGATCCACCTCTGGAGAAGAATCCTCATAAGAGGAAACCTGCTTGGGTATGGGAACTTATCCAAGGTGCGAAAAGATATGGGGCTCCAGAAGAAAATCACAGAGAAAGAAAGAGGACTAGATCTAATTCTGGGTATGTAGCTTTACTATGTGATTTCATTGATAAAGAACCTTCCAATTATATAGAAGCGGCATAACAGAAAGAATGGAAGGATGCTATGATCGAAGAATATCAATCGGTCATGAAGAATGATGTTTGGGATATTGTCCCAAGACCAAAAGGGAAGTCAGTTGTAACTTCCAAATGGATCTACAAGATCAAGCATGCTGCACACGGTAGCAATGAAAAGTATAAGGAAAGATTTGTAGCTCAAGGATTCTCTCAGAAAGAGGGAGTAGAATATGAAGAGACCTTTGCACCTGTAGCTAGATACACTTCCATCAGATCAGTACTTGCTCTAGCTGCAGTGATGAAATGGAAGATACACCAGATGGATGTCAAGACTGCCTTCTTGAATGGTGTAGTAGAAGAGGAAGTGTATGTAGAACAACCACTTAGTTTTGAGACACATAACAGAGAGTCTCATGTATTCAGATTGAAGAAATCCCTGTATGGTTTGAAACAGGCACCCAGGACCTGGTACGGAAGAATTGACAACTTTCTATCTAGTTTGGGATTTACCAAGAGTAAAGCAGATTCCAACCTTTACTACAAGGTTGAAGATGGAAACCCAGTGATGCTCCTACTGTATGTAGATGATCTATTTGTGACAGGTGCAGATGGGTTGATTGCTGATACGAAGAGAAATCTTGCTGCTGAGTTTGAAATGAAGGACTTGGGGATGATGCATTACTTTCTAGGTATAGAGGTGTGGCAAAGTACAGATGGGATCTTCCTTGGACAAGGGAAGTATGCAGTAGAGAGCCTGAAGAGGTTTGGAATGATGGACTGCAAGGCTATGGCCACACCTATGGAATTGAACCTGAAGCTATTGAGTGATGCTTCATCAGAGTCGGTTGATGCTACAATGCATCATCAGATGATTGAGTCATTGATGTACCTGACGAACACGAGACCAGACATTTCCTTTGCTGTGAACACCTTGAGCCAGTACTTGATAGATCCGAGGAGTGTTCACTTGACTGCTGCAAAGCATATTCTGAGGTACCTGAAGGGTACAATTGATTATGGGCTCAAGTACGATGCGAATCAAAAGATTAACCTGGAAGGTTATGTTGATTCAGATTGGGTAGGAAGTGCCATTGACAAGAAGAGTACTTCAGGATGTTGCTTTAGTATGGGATCAAGTGTGATCTCTTGGTTTAGCAGGAAGCAATCCTGTGTGGCACTGAGTACAGCTGAAGTACAGTATGTCGCATCTTGTTCAGCTAGTTGTGAGGTAGTATGGCTACGGAAGCTACTGTCTGATATATTTGATCTCCAGTTGGATGCTACTTGTATACATTGTGAGGCACCTGAAGGGTACAATTGATTATGGGATCAAGTACGATGAAAATCAAAAGATTAACCTGGAAGGTTATGTTGATTCAGATTGGGCAGGCAGTGCCATCGACGGGAAGAGTACTTTAGGATGTTGCTTTAGTATGGGATCAGGTGTGATCTCTTGGTTTAGCAGGAAGCAATCATGTGTGGCACTGAGTACAGTTGAAGCAGAGTATGTCGCAGCTTGTTCTGCTAGTTGTGAGGCAGTATGGATACGAAAGCTACTATCTGATATATTTGATCTCCAGTTGGATGCTACTTGTATACATTGTGACAACCAGAGTTGCATGAAGTTGTCAGAGAATCCCAGTGTTCCATGACAAGTCGAAGCATATCAAGATCAAGTATCACTATATCAGGGATATGGTGCAGAGAGGAGCAGTGAAGCTCCAGTATGTTGCAACAGAGGAATAGATAGCTGATGTGTTGACGAAGACATTAGCGAGAGTGAAGTTCAAGTACTTCAAAGAGAAGCTTGGTGTGCTCCAGATCGATGTTTCCTCCAAGGGAAAGTGATGAGTCCCAAAGCCATTCTGATGAGGAGGTCATATGTAAGGGCTGAGCCATTCTGTCATGGTGAGAGGATTGGTTCCTTCCATGTCAGATATGAGTGATGAGATCCATAGCCATTCTGATGAGCAGGTCAGATATAAGGGCTGAGCCATTATGTTCATGGCTAAAGGATTAGGTTCCTCCCATGGCAGATGTGAGTGCTGGCCATTCTGTCAAGTAGGACATATGTAAGGGCTACCACCATTCTGACGAGCAAGTTAGATGTAAGGGCAGAGCCATTCTGTTCATGGCTAAAGGATTAGGTTCCTCCCATGGCAGATGTGAGTGCTAGCCATTTTGTTGAGTAGGACAGATGTAAGGGCTACCACCATTCTGATGAGCAGGTGAGATGTAAGGGCAGAGCCATTCTGTTCATGGCTAAAGGATTAGGTTCCTCCCATGTCAGATGTGAGTGCTGGCCATTCTGTCGAGTAGGACAGATGTAAGGGAAACTGCCACTCTCTGAGAGAGTGGAGGAACCTGGTCAGTTACCAGGTAGCTCAGTCTGGGACTGGGGGCCATTTTGACGAGGGTGTAGGATTCAGTTCCTACCAGGTCAGATGTGAGTGCATGCCCTTCTGACGAGTAGGTCAGATGTAAGTGCAGAAATATTCTATCATTGTGAGATGGATGCGATTCCAGCCTGGGTGAATGTATGGAAATATTTCATCATTGTGAGCAGGATGTGTTCCCGCCTGGATGGAGTGTTCCCTCCTGGATGGAAGTAGGCCTTTCTGACGAGTAGGTCAGATGTAAGTGCTGAAGCCATTTCACAGATGGTAGTAGATGTGCCTACCATGTTGGTGAATGTGAGTGCTGGGCATTTCTGATGTGATTGTAGTTTACTACATGATCAAATGTGAGTGTTGGGTATGCCTTTCTGACGAGTATGTCAGATGTAAGTGCTGGGCGTGCCTTTCTGACAAGTAGGTCAGATATAAGTGCTAGGCGAAGACCTACCTGATGGCTAGGACTACAACCAGCATGAAAGAAGGTTGGATCTGTAGAAATTCCTATGATGAGGTAGTACACACATGATGATGACCAGATGAGATCCAGATCGAGCTATGATCCAGATCCAGTTATGATGACTCCAAGAGATCTAGATCGAGTGATGATCCAGATCCAACAGTGATGATCCAGATCTAATCCAATGATGATGATCTAGATCGAGTGATGATCCAGATCCAGTAGTGATGATCCAGATTGAGTGATGATCCAGATCCAGTGACGATGTTCCAGATCGAGTATGATCCAGTGACGATGATCCAGATCGAGAGATGATCCAGATCTAGATGAAATAGGACTTGAATATGAATATGACTTGAAGATGAATATTATGAGATGATCCAATTGATACAGATAAGAATACCAGTGCTAAAAATTGTGTCGGAAGAATACCTTCCTAGTTAAGAGGGAGTGTTGATGTATTTGTAACTTCAAAATGTATTCATCTATGTATCTTATGTATTGTAACCCAATGTTTATTCCAGGATGTTTCTATTATGTATTTGAGTCATATTGTCATGCCTCGATGTTTCGATTGGGAGGATCAATAATATAAACAAGTCATGTCAAGTCATTGTTAAAAGTCCCCACAATTTGGGGGCACTAGGGTTATTAGAAACTCATAGAGATGTCAGCTCTAGTAAGTAATTGTAAAGTGAGGCCGACATGATTGAGTGTACTTCAAGTGAACGAAAGAATATAAATAGAGAGTGAGTCTCTCTATTTATCATACACATCACTCACTCACTCAAGTGTGGCGCATTAGTGAGGAAGGAAATACACTAGGACTAGACAAGAAGAAGACTACTGCTGTCGGGAGTGCATCTTACTGTTTTGGGGTTTTACATCTTGTGTTGATTCTATCTTTGAGGAAGTTACATGGTTTTCTCCATTTATGGTTTCCCCGATCAAAAACATTCTGTTCATTGTCTCTTGTGTTTGATTGTTTTACTTGTTATTCTCTGAGTAAAGATCCTAACATATTGCTAGACTAATGTTGAAAAACTAGCAGGAACATCATAATTAGGAACTTAATAACCCTTATAGTATTATTTCTCTTAGAATTAAGATAATGAACAGACAGTAGTAACCTATGCATAAAGTATTTTTAATAAATAACTGTCCTTACACACTTACAGGTAAATTAGATGTAAGGAATATTGACAGTATGAAAGTTCTCATTTATTTTATCAAGTTTACAAAATAATCTTATTAAATAAACTCAATTACTATAGACTACTCTCAGTCTCATTTAATAATATATATAAATACAAACATAAACTTAAGAGAATACATTATTCATAGACAATAATGTTATTAATACAAATAATATTATTATTACCAATAAACAGTAATGTTTAGAAATTAATAATTATTTTAAACAAACTGAAGAAACCTTGTGATAGTAATTGAATTAACAAAATAACAGTACAGAAATTATTACTTTATAAAAGTTAAATAGGATAAACCCTAGCTCATATTCTGAGCATAATCTATCTATATTCTTATATACTTTAGTAACCAAGGTTAAACATAAGTTAGTTCTTTTAAACTATTAAAGAACCAACTAAATTTTATACACAGAAATGAAATACATTACTGATCAACATGTACAAAATGTACTTATAAAAGAAATTGTGCCTTTTCTTTTTACCTACAGCATGATCTATAGAAGTAAATTTCAGTGTTAAAACCCTTATAATTATTACATTTACAAGTACCAAAACATTAAAGTAATAAACCAAATTTACATAAATCATGTAACCATTAATAACATGGTTAATATAAGTTACTCACGGTCCTTTAAGGAAAAATAAAAAGACTGTAATTATTGTAAACTAGATTAATATATTTCAAAATGAGGATTTCCATCAGATAACCCTATTTCATAACTCTAAATAAAAACAAGCATGAATTAAGTTACGGCCGTAAGTATCAGTCTCAAAAATTTATTTATAAACTCTTACAGAGTATTCAAACAGAGTATAAAACTCATTACATTCAAGAAGGTTAAAACCCTAATATTACACAGAGTATAATATAGACATCTGTTAAACCAAACGAGTTTAAATATAGCACTGTCATTACAAAAACTATTAACTTAAACAGGCCATAAAGCAATCAACAAACTATTTACGATGCTCAGTTAAACCGAGTCTACCCATCGAATAGCGAGGGTTTGATTCTAGGTATTACAACATTAACCTGTAAAAACAACAGCATAACTCGTGGCAAGTCAAGGAAGGGTTTCCCCAAACCCTGGGTGATTCCATTGACCACCCTAATCCAAGTAGGGTGAAAACCCAACATATGGACCACAGGGCTTACCCGATATCAAACCACGAGCCATGGAAATCATTGGTTGACTATCTTTTGTCTTCGCCATGAAAGTATACAGTGGAAAGCACCTGCAAGTAGTGTAAAACACCACTGTCAGTTAACTATTATCAATTTAAAAACACAGTAACAACAAAGCATTCGCATTGAAGCAAAATAAACTCTAAATTTATTATTTACCTATCAGTTGAATGTTAAATTTCCATATGCTTAGCTAAGAAATTAGTATTTCATTTAATTTTCATAACAAAAGCATATAAACAGGATCACTGAAAGATAGACAAGCACAGCCATACAAAAGGAACACAAAGATTTATCCTGGGAAAACCCTAAAGGGAAAAACCTAGCAAAAGCTTCCTCAATATAGATGCCCCAAAAAGATAAAAGATAAAACCAGCAAGGAGATCAAATCCTGATCCTCCTCCTTCTCCAACGACTTCTCTTCTCCACTAATGTGCTACACAAGTGAGAGTGTGTGTGTCTCAAATGAGGAGAAATACACTTCTATTTATATTCATCCATTCACTTAAGTTAACTCATTTGACATGTAGGCTCGAGTTAAATCATGTAGGCTCGAGTTACACATGCAGGCTCAAGTAACCACACTGGGGTGCTAATGACCCACCTTTACAATTAGAGGGGACTACCTCATGACTCTTATTAGTTCTTCCGATTAGGAGCATCGAGGTATAATGTAAAACAAGTGGTTCTCCCGGTAGAACCATCAGGGACCACAAAAATATACATATAGAATATTCTTTGAAGTTACAATATTTCAACACTCCCCCTTAACGAGAAGGGTATTCTACAACAACATCAGCAAGAACAAGAGTAGAGATAGGGGACATCATCAACATCAGTAGGGTAACAAATCTATAAATAATTGGAAGCTTTTCAACATCATGTAGTCTTCATCTTCAATATTCAGTCTTCATCATCAGCACCATCTTCAGTCTCTAATCAGCAACATCTTCAGCATTTTGATCTTTCAATTAGCAATGATATCTTCGGGACTTGGACCTTTTGATCAACAACATCTTTAGCACTTTGATTGTTCGATCAGCAGCAACATCTTCAGCATTTTGACCTTTCAATCAACAACATCTTCAGCACTTTGACTTTTCGATCAGCAACAACATCTTCAGCATTTTGACCTTTTGATCAACAACATCTTCAGCACTTTGAATTTTCGATCAGCAACAATATCTTCAACATTTTGACCTTTTGATCAACAACATCTTCAGCAACACTTTGCCCTTTCGATCAGCAGCAACATCATCATCAGCATATTATGATCTATCGATCATAATCATCATCACATTCTAATATTTCGATCAGAAAAATCATCATTATACTCTGATCTTTCGATCAGAAACATCATCAACATAGAAACATCATCATCATACTCTGATCTTTCGATCAAAAACATCATCAACATACTCTGATCTTTCGATCAGTACGTCATCATCATACTCTGATCTTTCGATCAGTACGTCATCATACTCTGATCTTTCGATCAGTACGTCATCATCATCATACTCTGATCTTTCGATCAGTACGGCATCATCATCATCAGCAACAACCTGCAATCCACAACTCAAAGACAAAAAGTATTTGGATCACTTTTGGACTTAAAGTCCAGGGATGATACAATCCCACCACATTCTTGACAACCGAAGTTACTGGATTGATTATAGGAGAATCAGTCCCTATCACTTTAGGACTAAGTCCAAGGACGATGCAATCCTACCACATTCTTGAGGACCGAAGCCACCAGATTGATTATGAGAGAATCAGTCCCTATCACTTCAGGACTATGTCCAAGGATGATACAATCCTACCACATTCTCAAGGACTGAAGCCACCGGATTGATTATGGGAGAATCAGTCCCTATCACTTTAGGACTATGTCCAAGGATGATGCAATCCTACCACATTCTCGAGGACCGAAGCCACCAGATTGATTACGGGAGAATCAGTCCCTATCACTTTAGGACTATGTCCAAGGATGATGCAATCCTACCACATTCTCGAGGACCAAAGCCACCTGATTGATTACGGGAGAATTAGTCCCTATCACTTTAGGACGATGTCCAAGGATGATGCAATACTACCACATTTTCAAGGAACGAGGTCACTGGATCTATTATGGATAGATGTCCCAGGATGATACAATCCCTCTTCATTCTCGAAGACCGAGGTCTTCAGATCACTTTAGGGCAAGTTCCCAGGGATGATACAATCCCACCACGTTCTCGAGGACCAAGGTCACTAGATCTATTGTGGATATATGTCCCGGGATGATACAATCCCTCTTCATTCTCGAAGACTGAGGTCTCTGGATCACTTTAGGGAAAGTTCCCAGGGAAGATACAATCCCACTACAACATCACTACTCCCCCTTTCGGGGAAGATCTTTTCGAACCACACCAAGCTTGTCTCAAAATTGTTGGAACTCTACTCGAGGTAGAGGCTTCATCAGTACATCATCATCCAAACCATCATCATCTACATATTCAATATGTGAATACTGAACTATCACCATCTATATCTCCAGTATGTGAATACTGAAAGCATCATCATCTATATCTTCAATATAGAAATACTGAATCACCAGCATCTGTATCTACAGTATGTAAATACTGAAATATCATCTATATCTTTAGTATGGGAATACTAAAACATCATCATCTCTATATTCAATATAGAAATACTGAATCACCATCATCTGCATCTACAGTATCATCATCTGCATCTTATCTTGTATGTAGAAATATCGGATTTCTATGTGTTACGTCGGAACACAGGGTTCTTTGTCATCACAACTATGTTTATCACATAGAATCATTGTAGTGTCCATATTTAGGTCAAAGAGACCTGATATCAACTTCCGAAACCATTTGGCTTCACAACTTAGTAGAGCAATCTGCTATGTATTCTGCTTCAACCGTGCTAAGAGAAACACTGGATTGTTTCCTGCTAAACCATGAACTCATAGCAGACCTCAAACAAAAGCATCTACCTGATGTGCTTTTCCCGTCCGAGATACTTCCATCCCAATATGCATCTGTGTAGCCATACAATCTATACTCATGGCTACCATCATAGTATAGACCAAAGTCTATAGTCCCTTTCAGATATCTCATCACATGCTTTGTAGCTACTAGGTGAACCCGTCTTAGTTGAACAAGATATTGATTTAAGGTGTTCACAGCAAAACAAATGTCTGGTCTGGTATTTGTTAAGTACATCAATGACTCAATGATCTGTTTGTAGTGAGTCACATCCACTAACTCTAATGAGTCATCAGCTAACAGCTTCAGGTTGGAGTCCATGGGTGTGTCCATGACTTTGCATTCCAACATATTGAATCTCTTCAATATCTCTACCACATACTTTCCCTGGTTGAGAAAGATTCCTTTTGAACTTTGCCATACTTCCAGACCTAGGAAATAATGCATTAACCCAAGGTCTTTCATCTCAAATTCTTCTGCTAGTTTCTTCTTGCTTTCCATGATCTGTTTCTCATTCCCTATCAAGAATAAGTCATCCATATATAGTGATAGAATGGCAGGTACATCTTCTACAACCTTGTAGAAAAGGTTAGGATCGACTTTACTCTTGGCAAATCCCATGCTCATCAAGAAACTATCTATTCTTCCATACCAAGCTCTGGGAGCTTGCTTCAAGCCATAGAGGGCCTTCTTCAACTTGCATACTTGATTCCATCTTTCTTCAACTTCAAATCCTCATGACTATTTGATGTAAAACTCTTCCTCAATCATACCATTAAGGAAGGCTTGTCTTTACTTCATCATGGAAGAAACTACCATGATAGTTTTGAAGGAAGTGTACCTTACTTCCTGGAGTAAGTGTCTCTTCAGAATTAATTCCCTCTTTTTGATAGAAATCTCTAGCCACAACTCTTACCTTACTTCTATCAGCAACATATCTTATCTTGCAAATCCATTTGGAAGATACCACATTCTTGCTTTCTGGTTTGAGTACTATATCCCAAACATCATTCTAGTATCATAACATCTTCTATGAGTTTTTCTTCTCAAGTCATCAAAATATCCTAGTCTTCTGCATTCAACCTTGAAGGTTGGAACCCAATTTACTCTTGGTAAAGTATCGATCCATCACAAAGCTATCCATCATGTCGTACCATGTCAAACTCAGATATAATTTTTTGTAGTCACTCCCCCTGAAGTGGAGTATCATCTTCCCTCTTCATTCTATACAGGTGGTTCTATGCTTGATATATACTGGTCAATAGAGTATGTCATGTCATAGTCTATTCTTTCTGGGGAGAATCACGAACCTTGCTTTGTACACTTGTTCCATCATATCGTATACATCATTCCCCATGATCAACTGTTATTCTTTTATCATAGCTTCTTTCATAGCATTCTTTTCTTTATCTTGAGTTATCTCTTGTACCCATGGTGGTCTTCATCCTTCAAGGTGGATATACCACTCTTTGAAGCTCTTTCTTCCGTCATGGTGTCTCTGACCCTGGGAGCTTTAGATTCATGTTTATTGCAGTGAATCTTGAATTGTGATCACTTGTTGTTTGGAACAAGTCTCGTCCTTCTTTTCTTGTAGGAGGTTGCACATGACCTTTCGTACAATTCAAATGCACCAGTTGCATGGTTAGAACTATTTCATAAAACATATTCATAATGACAAATTCTTATGCATCATGCAACAACATTCATCCATATCTCACATAAACTTTCTAGATGCCTTCCATCTCCACCATGACATTATTGTGCACTAATCCAATATGTCAGCAAGGAGGTTTGATAAGTAGCAATGGAGAGTTGTATAGCACCATGAGCTACTTACCCATCACATGCATATTAGTAGTATACAGTCATTAATGCAAACAATCTATCATGCATAACACATCAACTGAATATAATCAAATGCATAACAAAACAATATCATTAAATGACAATTGAATACTTATCTTTTGTTTCTTTCATGGGTAGACTCCTTGATCATTCTGCTTCATCGTCTTCTTCATTCATGAAACCATCATTTCTTATCCAGATGATAAGATGGATAAGAGGTTCTTTAAGAATTGAGTTCTTCATATTCCTCATCGCTTGAGGGATCTTCTTTGAATGGTGAGAGCTTGATCTTCAATTGCTTCCATCTTTCTTCTTCTCTTCTTATGAGACGAGCTTCTTATTCTTACCAAATTCTGTTGAAAGTAATTACTTCCTTCTGGCACACATTCTTTACATGAATTAATCCCATGATCCTGGGAGGCCATTCAAGGTGGCTATCACCACTTCTGCATTCTCCACTTCTTCTTCTGCCGCTTCAAGTTGTTCTGCATTCCGGATCTTCACATTCTTCAACTATTTTCTCAAAGCCATCTTCTGATTTAATTTCTTATCTTCAAATAGCTTGTTCAAGGAATCAAACATCTTCGGTGTCTTTGGGGAGACACTTGTGGTACAAGATGATTCATGACTGAATCAACAATGATCTTCTTGGCCTTGACCAAGTTCTTCTTGTGTAAGGCTTCTAGCCTCATCTCCCTCTGGAACTGGAACCTCTATACTCATGTAGGTGTCCAAACCATTTTCTTCAGAGAGATCATATACTTCTAGGATTGGAATTTGTCAACTTCACCAAGCTTATCATCAATCTAATGTGATAGATCACTTTGCAATGAGAACCTCAAATGAAAATAGCAAAGGATTAGATCTTACCGATTTAAGGTGTCCGTCTTGGTTTTGAAGCTCGCTGATCTAGGGTTTGTCACAGAAACTCTAATTTTAAAAAATTGGAATCTTTTAGATATGATTGGATAGACATATAGATATCTTCAAATGGAGCTGTCCAATATACTCCTTTTCTGAAAACAGTGGAGGGAAGCTCCCGGAACAGGAAGCCCTAGATTTCCAATTTCTTCTACAGAAATGCCTATTACTGTTTCTGTGATATTTCTGACTTTACAAATCCTTTGTGTCTGAAATTTCTCATATAGGTAACCTCGAATGTCCCTGATCCAAAACCATAGGTTTCATTAGAATTGGTTTTACCATTTTGGATTTATGATCCGTTTACAAAGGTGACCTGTTACAGGACTGTTCAGAACAGCGAAGTTGTACGGCATGCCACGTGTCACTGGTTCATCTTCTGAGTCTGATATTTGGAACACTATAATTAAATTCCATGAAATTTCCAAGAAATATTTAGGAATTCCATTTGGACATCTGTAGCCCAAGATATTGCAGTTCTCCCCAGGTGTCCTGTTTAGGGATGAATTCTGGAAGAGGCTAGAACCCTAACTTGGAGGGATAATATATCCTAGAATATAGTGAATATGAGGCTGAAATTTGGACACATTGTACATTAGTATTTTATATTTGGCCCCTGAAATTTTCATCCCCTACACCTTCGCCAATATCAGGATATAGCGAATGTACCAAAACTTAGCCGTTTTAGTACTTAAGGTTTTTCTAGCTAGGGGTCAAACTAGGGTTTGACTTTCCCAGCGTTTCACCCAACCAAATTTCTTGATACAGGTCTCTAAAATTAGGTTTTTATGTGGATAAAAATTCTATGCTAGTCTCACTCAAAAATTCCTCTTCTGTAGAAAGCCCTAATTTTCGCATCGAAAACTGAAAAATGCTCGGAATCGAATTCCGCTTCGACAAAAAGATGCGCCCTTCAATGGAGAGTCAACCTTGCATACTTTTGTTGATGGATTGTGGAGAGAGACCCAAAAATTAAGAAGCCCTAGATTTTGTAGTTGCAAAATGTCTTCTTCTCAAGTTAGCTCTGATACCATGTTAAATTTCCATATGCTTAGCTAAGACATTAGTATTTCATTTCATTTTCATAACAAAAGAATATAAACATGATCACTGAAAGATAGACAAGCCCAGCCATACAAAAGGAACACAAAGATTTATCCTAGGAAAACCCTAAAGGGAAAAACCCAGCAAAAGCTTCCTCAATATAGATGCCCCAAAAAGATAAAAGATAAAACCAGCAAGGAGATCAAAGCCTGGTCCTCCTCCTTCTCCAGCTACTTCTCTTCTCCACTAATGCGCTACACAAGTGAGAGTGTGTGTGTCTTAAATGAGGAGCACTACACTTCTATTTATATTCATCCGTTCACTTAAGTTAACTCATTTGACATGTAGGCTCGAGTTAAATCATGTAGGCTCGAGTTACACATGTAGGCTCAAGTAACCACACCGGGGTGCTAATGACCCACCTTTACAATTAGAGGGGACTACCTCATGACTCTTATTAGTTCTTCCAATCAGAAGCATCGGGGTACAATTTAATATAATTGGTTCTCCCGGTAGGACCATCGGGGACCACAAAAAGATACATATAGAATATTCTTCGAAGTTACAATATTTCAACATTGAAAACACCGAACAGCCTCGTCGAAGCACTATCATCTATAGGCTGTGCAAAATGGACACCCAAATAGACTGTAAGTGTAACCCTCATGCAACGACGAGCCACGAGAATAGATAAAGGTAGCTGAAGCAGACTGTAAGCCACAAAGACAGTGGCAGGAAAACTATTGAGGCAGTGAGCCAAGGGTAACGAAAATCTCCTCTAGTTGCAGAGTGAGAACCCAGCCACTAAAAATGGCATTCAAAACCACACACCAGTGACAAATGCAGCACTAAAGCAAGGCACAAGACAACCAGAGCAAGGAGGACCGATGGCTTCCATAGAAGCAAAGCAGAGCAGCCTCAAGGGCCAGCGCAAACTGCAGGGACGAATGATAAGGGTTAGATTTACAATAGTGTTTTATATCTCCCACTCTTGGTCAGGAGATGACCACGTGGTCACAAAAAAATCAAACATGCAGTGGGTCGTAGACTATAGTGCCTGCATAAATCAAAAACCAATTATTAAATCATTGGGAATGAGGTTAAACTATAATATCAACCCAATAATTTTGCCATGCAATCGTTAATCATATGCGCCTTATCATATGCTAATGTAGTGACAAGAATATCAACGTTATGGTTATGTTGACCTATCAAGAAATGTCACTCATAAACCTTAGTTAAATCCTGATTTGGTTTATGCAATAAACTCACTCCACCATTAACCATACAACGTATATATTATAACATCACAAATACGATTTGGATAGTTGCTTTTCCTTTCTTTATACATTGTCTTATTTATAGATAGAAATGAAATGTTTTATGTCTCATTTATAGATAGAGATCAATGTTTTATGTCTTTACCATAGATTAGAGATCAAATATTTTATGGGAGAACTTATGCTAATCACCAATCAACTATAGTTTCTTTTGTACAAAGATTATAGTTTATAAATGGTAAATCTCTTATACAAAGGCTTCACAAGTTATAATTTTATAAATGACATAATGTAATAACTTGGAGAATCATAAACTCTAATCTCAGCATGTTTATAACCTTGAGCTAGATAAAGACTGAATGTCTATTAACAAATAGAGTATGCATGTTTATTAGTCACATAAGAACTAAGAACTCATTGGTAACAACACTTTGAAGTGGACAAAAACTTATTGTAAGAACACTATTATGAAATTATGTTACACAGTTCAAAGCGACAATAATTTGATGGATTTTGGGTTATGACTTAAATTGAATATTACTAAAGATTCACCAGTTCAAATGGGTAGTAAAGTAGTTATAGAACTAAAGAAGATAACTAGAATAGGAATGATCCTATTGAATCCAAAAATTACTAGAACCATAGGGATCGACGTGAAAATAAAATATAGGCAAAACATGATCTCATGTAGGAAGACATGATGGTTTGCAATGTGCACAATCGAACTTATACTGTCCAAAAAATTACAGGCTGTAAGTTACCTCACAAAAGCGAAATGTGGGACAGTCGTTATACAGATAAGAAAATGTATTATTATATAAATACTGACAAAACAATCATTATATCATTGCAAATTACTTAGGCTAAAGTAAAAGTACTTGTATACAAGATTATAATTCTTAGAGTGGCAAACATATTCTTTTGTCGCTACTTACTTCTGAACTTTATTACAAGAAAAACTAAAAGAATCCAAATGGTTTTACCTTACAGAAGCTGTTTAGAGTTTAGTAGCTTAATTACTAAGATTTTTAATTGCAATTAAAATACTGCCAATACTTTAAAAGAACTTTTAATATGTACTCGTTCGATCATACCTGTAAACCTGTAAGAACTAGTATTCATCTGTGTTAGCACAATTGCTAAGTAAGCCCCGGATTCAAAATTTAAATTCCACCTACTTGACATGAAAAGACTCATCAGTAAACTGAAGTAAAATAGCACACAAGGAAATTTTATTCTTGTTACAGAAATGAACTATTAAGTTATTATAACTAAGATTTAGTGAAACTAATTACTTGACTATTTCTTTAATTTGCAAACCGTTAGCTGTTAGTAGACCGCATGTTTTAACATTTATTGTTATCTCAAAATTTTAAATTTTTGTGAAAATTTGGGGTTTTGACACATGTAGTGCAAATGAGACATTTCCAAAATGTCCAATGGAGTTTCATCTGAAACCCATTTTCAAGATAGGGGAAAATGTCCCCATGAAGTTTGGCTCCTGCAGGCCATCACACATGGTCTTCCTATAGTGTGTACCCCTGGAAAATTCATCAAGTAGCCAAACAGTCAATCATTATCTGATGATACAATCCAAATTGATTGTTCCATACCCAAGCAATGACATTAGTAATTAAATTCAATGTGAAATTGTGACTCTACCTACTACATAATTGATTTTCTTAGAAATGAGGTGATCCTCATTAGTGGGTCTCTTGTAAGGAACACCCACTTACAATGCATCCTCCTGACACAATTCTATGCAAGCCAATCATTATTAGTAGTTGTTAGCAATTTATTAAAACTAAAATTGACAATTTTAAATTGACAATTCATTCAGTATACAAACTATTTTCACAGCCATGAGACTCTTCTCATAATGTTTGGCTCTTTCACATGGTAGATTCTAGCCTTTTTCATGGTCTTACTCAGCCAAACACTTGGTAAGTCTTGATGCATATAACTTTTCCCATTGCTGCAACAATCACTGAAGCATTTTCAGAATTATAAAATTCAAATACTTCCAGCTGTTAGCATATCAATACTACCACGCAATCATTGTCATACTAAAACTGCAAGGTAGAGTCACATCATTTATGCAATTTAAATGAATTGTTTAGATACTCCTTTCTTCACAAGCGTATCATTGTACCACCATGCCTGTCCATAGAGAATTTTCAGGAGCCAATTGATCATGACTACCCTCTTCATGCACTTACTATCTTGCATTCATAACAGCTCTTGAAATGGTTCCAGAATTGTCATCAATTCATCATTTTAGCCATTAGTTATTCATAATGACACCTGCATTATCTCGATGCATTCATGCAATGCATCACAACATTTGCACCCATGCTCACATATGCATATCTACAACATTTACTCATACTTTCCATATGCATCTATTCAATGCATAACCACAAGATTTATAAAATCTTTCAATGCATATCCACTCAATGCTACCTTGCATTAATTCAGGAATACTTATGCATTCAAACATACCATGCATGGCCTAATCATGACTACTTCATATAGGATGCACTACTATAATAAAGACCATCAGTACATTCTTTCTTTAGGCTACCAAGCTCATAACAACACATACATGCATGACACATTTTTGTATGAATGTAGTCTAAATTTTAGATACCCACATGGTATGAAATCTCTTGATTTTACCACTCCATGTAATTGTCATAATTGAACCCTTACCTTTGTGGGTTCTACTTACACCCTTGACATTACCAGTTTGGTTGGTCCTTTGCAGGAGATTGCAGAACTCACCAACTTTTGATTCTAGACTTGTTGCCTTATCCCTTTCTTCATAGGGTTTCTGGTCACATTCATCAGCATCAGCAACATATTCAGCCATGTCTAGGTTGTCATTGGTTTTCCCACTATTGCAACACCAATGCAATAATTACCATTAGTGGTTCATTATACATGCATAATTCTCACTACTCTTACCAACATGTAATATCCTATGCATGCAAGGCATATCTTCATAAATTTCATTTATGAAACTTATAAATGTAATTATAATTAGCGAGACAGGGTTTTAAGGAATTTTCCCTTTTCAAATCCCTCATCTTTGCATGGAACTCCTCTTCCACACAACAGCTGGTTTGTCCATACTGATAGCCACTAGTACTTTGCAACACCACATTCAAACTCTGGGGATTCCCCCTTATTCCCTACTAGATAAGCTTTCCAACGCCTATCCACATGCTTCATTCTGACCTCAGGTGTGAAAACCACACCACTTCTAACATGATGGTTTTCATCAAATTTAGGAAAAACACACAACTGTATTTTGGTCTGAATTGCCAACTTTAGCCACCTAGAATTCTTCTTCCTTTTCAGCCCTAGAACTGCTGAAAAATCCACTTCAAAAAACCCAAATTTCCTTATACAGGATCAGGTCTCATCCTAACTAATGTTCCGAAGTTTTGGCGGCCAAAACCACTAATTTTCCCCGCTTCTCATCGGCAGTTTGTTCATCTATCTTTCTCCGGTGTATCATACCTATAGCGGTCTAAGATTCCCAATTTCATCAGCAGGTTGCTCTTCTATTTCCTTCTACCATAATCATCTAACCTTCCAAACTGAATCGGCGATGAAACCAACTTATGCGTTGCATCGGAGGTCGGGTGCTTTGTGCATCGGGTGGCTAGTCGTCTTGGCTTCTGCAATGGAGGCCAATGAACCTTCTATGATTTCCATGGTTCACAAACTATCGGCGGTCGGATCCTCCAGGAACTACCACATTGGAGATTGGATCCTCTACCCGTCAGGTGACTAGTTCTCTAAGCTTCCACAATGGTGGGAAATAAACTAACTGGAGTTTCCACGGCCATAACTCTGTCGGCGATCGGAACCACTAATTTTCTCCACAGCATTGGTGATCCAAATCACTAACATTCCCATCATTGTGGTGACCAGACAACAACTTTCTTCCGATGTGTCAGCAATCTTTAACTTAAACACTTCGTGGCATCAGCGATCTAAGCACTATCAGTAGCCAAAAGCTCTAACCATTGGAGTGATAGTCCTGTTTACAGCCGTAGCCACAATGATGGACTCACAATCGAATAAATCTTCTGACTTCCATCGGCACTCAAGACAACTAAGTGCTATGTGTCGGTGATCGAAAGTTGAAAGTTCTAACCATTGGAACGCTAGTCCACATGGTAGCCGCAACGATGGTTCTCCATCTGCTAACTTTTCTCGATCAGTGGTCAAATCAACTAAAAATTTCCAATCAGTGGTTGGAACAACTATCCATCAAAGGGGTACTCTACTAAAAATCTACAACAGTGGATGCTCGATCAACTATCTTTTTCCAATCGACGCTCTAATCATCTATCATTCGCCGATTGCCGATGGGTTCAACACTTAGAAAAATTGTTGAAATTTTTCGTCTTTGCATTGGCTCTTCCTTCAACTAAGTTTTGTCGATCTACTTCACTAGACCTCGGTAGCTTCATCTTCTATCTGTTGACGATCTCATCCTCTAGTCATCGACGATCCCAACAACTAAACTTTTTCGATCACCAATGATCTCATGCCTTAAAATTTTTGGAGCGACTAACAACTACTGCATCAGACTATTAGTCTCATAGTCACCCGCAATGGTGGAAATACAATCAACTATGGGTTTTGCGACCACGCACCCCATCGGTGGTTAAAACCTCTAACCGTCAGGAGGATAGTTCACATGACAGCCGCAATGGCGGATGCCTAAACAACTAAATCCTTCTGATGATGTTCATCAGCAATTCAATCTTCTAACATTTTCTGATGTTTTCTTCACTTAGGCAAAATTTCGGAAAAGTTTCCCTCTTCGCATCAGCTCTCCAAAGATCTAGGTTTCCCCGACATTTCGATGGTCTTCAAAAGATCTCCGCCAAAACTGCAGCTCTTCCTTCAACTAATAATCGACGATCCCTCATCAAACCTTCATCGACGGTCAAAAGAGTATGTCGGCTCTACCTTCCTGTAATTGTCACCGACATTTCAACATTTTCCTTGTCTAATTTCCGTCAACATATCATCGGTGCTTTCATCGTCTAATCATTGGTGATCAAAACAACTAATATTTTCCAATCGTCGATGGTCTCAAACCTTAGTAAAATTTTTAGGGAATTCCTTCTCTTTCCTTTGCCGTATCGGCACTCCAATATTCTAATTTCTGTCGACATTACGGCATCTCCATCATCTATTTTTCTCCGTCGTTTCTGCAGTCTTCAAGGGATCTCTACCGACGTGTCGGCACTCTTATCGTCTAATCATCAGCGATGGAATCAACTAAATTTTGCAAATTTCCGATGATCGGACTTAGAAATTTTTTCCAAAATTTTCTTTCCTTCGTCTTTTCTCCGTCGACGACATCGACAATCCGAACAACTACTCATCACCACACTTTCAGTGATTTCATCTTCTATTCTCCTCCGATGTGTCAGCGGCTCAAACAACAAACTTTTTTCGCCACATCAGTGACCCAAATATCTAAATTTTTCCAATGGTTCCATCACTTATAAATTTCGAAAAATTTCTTCCCTTGTATTGGCTCCTCAAAAAACTAAGTTTCGACGACGTTTCGGCGGTCTTCGGGAGATCTCCATCGAAACTGCGGCTCTGCCTTCAACTATTTTTTGGTGAAACTTCCTTTATCCTCTGCCAATGGTTTTCGCTTCATCGGCTGCATGATCAGCTAATTGGCACTGATCCAAACAGTAAAACTTTGCCGATGGCCGGGGTCTGTATCGGACGACCGATAGACTAATATGTCCACTGCATCGGAAGGGCTTCCCACTAAGTATTCTGATGCACTGACGGTCTGTCACTTAGAAATTATTTTTAAAAAAATTCTCTTACATCTACCCCTCATCGGATGGCCTTTCGACTATGCTTTCTGACGTATTGAGGAAGCTTCCCACTTAGTTCTCCGATGACCCGATGGTTCGGCACTTAGATAAATCTTTGTGAATTTCCTGTCTTTCATCAATTTTCTTCAGGGAAGAAGGCAACCTACCTCTGCTAACTAGTTCTTCATGGCCCTCTAAGGCTCAATGCTACAATGATGGCTCTATCACTGCATCTTCACGGCCCATTCAAGCCCATGCTGCAACCTGGCTCTGATACCATACTGTAACATCCCTGACCCTCTGACCGGTGAAGAGGATGCTACCAAACAATCAAAAACCTCTGAGAAAATAGCCCCATGAACATGAATAGGAATATAATGCTGAAATAAAAGCTTAAAAATCCAAAGTACTAAGATGCATACTCATACATATATTCAGCAGAAGCAAAACAACATTAATTCATATACATGTTCTTCATAATTCATTAACAATAAACATAAATGCAGAAGTAAGATAGACAACGATAATTATCTCATGAATAAATTGCCTCACAACCAGCTACATTGCTACAATGTTCCACTCAACTATAGGCTAGCGTTCTCATCAATCTCTCAGGAACACTGCCACCCCTGAGCTGGGCATGACTCCCCAAGGAATAAGGGACTAAGCAGGCTTACACATAGCCAAGGTACACAAATCAGCCAAGCCCACATAGTAGGGCTTATCAGGATATCAAGGAGCTGGGAGAAGCTAAATGTTAAGCTGGTGAGTTCATGGAAGAGAAGAGGATGCCTACACCAGAGCTGGCTTGAACTCTAAGACACCCACACCCACCCGACACCAGGAATCAGTCCCTTCTCTGCTTCACAGTCCCTCAGGCCCTGAGTTCCCTTGCCAGTGCTCTTTTGGGGTTGTGGAGAGAAAGCTAACCATATAACTCTATCTGTGTGGCTCCCCAAACCCAGGTTTCTCAAGCATACCCAGCCTTCAATCCCACTCCACACAGTTCAAAGACCAACCACTACATGCAAGCAGCAAAACCAGTAATTACCGCTTTGACAAGGGAAAAAAATCCCTGAGTTGTTCTTGGCCCTATCGTGGTGAAAAAAACACAATGGTAACCTACAGCAGCTCCCAAGCGTGAGGAAAAATGCAAACAACACAATGTAGGTACTCATAGCAACCCAAAACTAGGGAAAGCACAATAGCCATGCTTTTAACACTACAGCAACGGGATAAAACTCAACTCACAGCAAAACCCCAATCAGAGGTGAAGGTCCGATTCTTAGCCTGGACATGGGAAAACACAGTCCTGACCTGCACATGAGGTAAAAAAAAGTACTCCCTATGTGAAGGGGGAAACTTACACAGACCACATTTAGAAAAAGGTGGAGAGCCCGACCGACTGCTCGCGTGAGGAGGGAAAAATAGAAGCGGTGGGGAGAGTGGAGAGAACGATCTGGCATCTCAAACGACGTGTGAGGAAAACCACTCCAAGCCCATGCATGTGACTGAACCAGTTGGTGGAGAGTGTGTGGGGGAAAGCCTTCCACCCACCCCTACCCAACATTAAATACCTCAACTAAACATGGGTTTAAGGTTTGACACATGGCTTTTCCCCAATGGCTCCCATGGGTTACACAATCCTCCCCTTAACCTTAAGAAATCATGCTCTTTTCATTTAACGTTGCACCGTCGTAGCTGGCTATAGGTTTATGTTAATGAATGTGCATATTTACATGATGCAAAACTATCATGTGCTGGATAACATGATATACCATTAGCAACAATCCCAATTGCTGAAACATAACACAACCAAATCGATGGTGGGGCTTTTACCTTTAGCTCCACACCATGATTCATTACAACATATACATCATGTATCTTTTAATGAAACTAGGGTCAGAACCGAGGATATTACAATCCCCTCACCCTTGAAATAACACCGTCCTCGGTGTTCCAATACATAGGAATGCATATACCATTTGCACATCAAAATTTCAAAATTTTTCAGATATGTCTCACGTTCATTATTACTTGAACTTTCAGGACCAATCCCCTCGGCTTCCATGAGCTTCTCTTGCTGGTGCTCAGCTTCCGGCTCATCTGTATCTAGAGAATCTCTCCAAGATTTTCTTGGGTCTTGGAAATTGTTTGAAGAATACTTCCATCCAAGTCTGACAGCTTTTGGTCTGCTGCCATGATCAATGTGCACCACTGGATTTCACTTTTCTCACTTGTGAAATGCATCATTGAAATTCTGTTAGGC
>LPNX010715256.1:0-20958 GCA_001517045.1 Pseudotsuga menziesii | reverse complement strand
CACGGTATACACCTCAGCAGAATGGTATTGCCGAAAGAAAGAACATAACCATCATGGAGATGGCACGCAGCATGTTGGCAGCCAAGCATTTGCCAAATGAATATTGGGGTTAAGCAGTCGCAACTGCTGTATACATTATGAACCTATGTCCAACAAAGAGTGTGAAGAACAAAGTTCCCCAAGAAGCATGGACAGGTATGAATCATAGTGTTTCACATTTAAAAGTTTTTGGTTGTGTTGCATATGCTCATATTCCAGATGAGCTGAGAAAGAAGCTAGACAAGAAGGGACAGAAATGTATTTTTGTCGGCTATTCAGAAGACACAAAAGCATACAAGTTGTATGACCCTGTCACAAAGAAAGTGATAATCAGTCGGGATGTTCAATTTGTCGAGAATGAATCATGGGATGGAACCGTCGACACAAATGTCAAGATTGTGTCGAACATTGACAATGACGATATGGAAGAGGAAGTGGTTCAAATACCACATGTAAGTCAACCGGTCGCAGCACCGTCGACTTCCATGACACTAAGACATGGTTCAGCACAAGGACCATCGACACAAGTAGCAGCTCAAGCTACACCTACAAGTACACCAAGAGGACAGCAGACTCCATCAAGCATTTCGTCGGGGTCAACATCGACAGAACCGATGAAGACAAGAAGTCTGCGAGAGATATATGAAGCTGGTACACCTAATTCATTCTCTCTGTTTGCATTATTTTCTCCTATATATGATCCACTAACATTTGAAGAAGCTGTTGAAGAAGAAGTATGGGCACAAGCCATGGATGAAGAAATAGAATGCATTGAGAAAAACCAAACATGGGAACTGGTCGATGTACCAAAAGACAAAGATGTAATCAATGTCAAATGGATTTATAAGACAAAGCAAGATGCTGATGGGAATGTGCAAAAGCACAAAGCAAGAATGGTAGCAAGAGGGTTCACACAGCAACCCGGCATTGACTTCAATGAAACGTTTGCACCAGTTGCACGCATGGATACAGTCAGAACAGTTTTGGCCATTGCTGCACAAAACAAATGGCATGTTCATAAAATGGATGTCAAGTCGGCATTCTTAAATGGCTATCTAGAAGAAGAAGTATATGTGGAACAACCACAAGGGTATGAAGTTTCAGGTCAAGAGCACAAAGTGTACAGGCTGAAAAAGGCACTCTATGGTTTGAAGCAAGCTCCTAGAGCTTGGTACAGTCGTATTGATTCCTATCTCATTGAAAATGGATTTCACAGAAGTGAAAGTGAACCGACTTTGTACACCAAAGTCGATGAGCAAGGTAAGATGTTAATTATTAAGGTAAGAAAGTATCCTCCAATGAGTTATTGTGCCAGGAGATGGATGTCATAGTTGGACGAGGTCAGGGCAAGCGAGGAAGACCTACTTCCAATGCAAAGTTAAGAGAGGAGGTGAGAACTCTAAGAGAAAGGCCTGAAGCCTTGGATACCTCTAGACATCAAGAGCACACTGGAGATACAAGTGAAGAAGAGATACCAGATGAGGAGGAGGAGACAACTACTGAAACTCCTAAGGTAAGAATACTGAAATCAATCTTTGGTGCAGGTTCAAGTTCAAAGGCTGATGTACCATTCTATAGTGGAAGCTTGGATCCTGAGGAACTAATTGATTGGATCAATGCTATGAACAAAAACTTCGATTATGCTGAAGTGAAGGAAGACAAGCAGGTTAGATTTGTTGTCACGAAGTTTAGAGGGCATGCATCCTTGTGGTGGGATGGTGTGCAAGAGGAGAGGATATTGAAACAAAAAGCCAAGATCAATAGTTGGAGCACAATGACAACTAAGTTGAGAGGCAAGTTTCTTCCTAAAGACGACCAATTGATTTTGTTTAGGAAAATGTAGAATCTTAAGCAGAAGTCAATGATAGTTAGAGAGTTTGGTGAGAAATTTTATAAGGTGAATACTAGATCAAGTTATATAGAGGATACACCCGAGAGAGTTGCAAGGTATGTAAATATCTTAAGATTTGATATTCAAGATGAACTAAGCTTTTTGTCATATAGATATGTTGAAGAAGCATATCGGATTGCTTTGAAGGATGAGGAGAAGGCGTGCGCATTTTGCCTTTCCATAACGCGTGCGCGTTTTGCTTCTCCATAACGCGTACGCGTTTTGTAACTATAAAAAGCGTGCGTGTTTTTCTCAACCTAACCTACGTGTCATATGACATGTTAGGCTCGAGCTCAACTAAACCAAGAATTACATAACACGAGCGCGTTGTGTTTTTTTGTATCATGAGCATGTTTCCTAAAAGTAGCATTGCATCTAAAAGGTCCCTCAACTTCTTGCACACACCCATACACTCGAGAGAGTTGAGAGGTATGTAAATATCTTAAGATTTGATATTCAAGATGAACTAAGCTTTTTTTCATATAGATCTGTTAAAGAAGCATATCGGATTGCTTTGAAGGCCGAGGAGAAGTTGATGAGAAAATAGAGTCAGAAAACAAAGGTGAGAGGCTCTGGAGGAAGGGAACAACAACAAAAGGATGAAGCTGGTAGTTCAAACCAGCAAGCACAGCCTGACAGAACTAATGATAACATAGGTGGAAGATTAGCTTCAAGAGGAAGAGGCAGCGGAAGAGGTGGACAAGTAAGGTGTTATACATGTGGTAAATTTAGCCATATGTCATGGTATTGTTCAAAAAATGTGGTAAGACAAAGAGGAGCATGAGTAGTGCAAGCTGAAACAGAGACTCCAAAGGAATTGGAAGTGGTTGAGAACTACCCTGAAGAAGGTGAGGCTTTGTTAGTAAGGAAAGCAGTTTTGGGAATTAATGAATCAGTCCAAAGGAGGAGCATGTTCATTATCGTTTGCAAAGATAAAGGTAAATGCTGCAAGTTAATAATAGATAGTGGTAGTACTGATAATTTGGTGTCTACAGAAATGGTGAACAAACTAAAATTGAAAAGGACAGTACATCTAGAACCATATAGAGTTGCATGGCTGCAGAAAGGTCACCAAGTTCTCATGAATGAACAATTCCAAGTGGAATTTCTAGTTGGGAATTACCCTGATGAGGTAAGATGTGACATTATAGAAAATGATGCTTGTCATGTTTTATTAGGTAGGCCTTGGCAGTTTGACAGAGATGAAACACATGAGGGTAAGAGGAATATCTATTCCTTTGAAATGAGTGGTAAGAAGCATCGTATTCATTCATTCAGAGGTAATCAAGAGGAAGTCCGTAAGAAGTTGCTAATGATGATTGGCAAGAAGTTTGTGGAATATTCAAAGGCTGAAGCAGAGGTAAAGGCAATTTCACAAGAAAATTTGTCAAATGATTTTGAGGTTGAGATGACTAACCAAGTGTGCAATGATTGGTTGAATAAAGGGAAATACCAATAGAGAATGTCAAATGGAAGTATGGAATTGATGGAAGAGGCACAATATTTAGTCATGAAGGAAAATGAAAGGAGAATGCTCGATGAGATTGCTAAGGGAGGTGGTGTAACAGAAGCAAGCAAAGGGGAGAAAGGCCAAAGAATTCATGCAATGAATTTCTGGATGTCATAATTTTTCCTAAAATTGTATTTTCTATTTGCTTTTGTAACAAGGAAACTGATCTCGTCAAATGCAGATAAAGGTGAACTTTCTGAAAAATTGTTTGTAGGGAAGATGAAACAAAAGTGTTCTCTAAAATCAGAATATGTACGAGAGGAACTAGTATAATTGCCGATGACAGAATGCTGGAAGAGATGGATGAAGGGACTGTTCAATATGAGGGAACCACCTGGATTAAAACCTTGGGTGTCTGTTGCAATGTTACAGAAGAAAAAAAAGTAGAGAGGGAACCCATGGATAGGAGCCCATGAACAAATTAAGTTGTGGAGTCTAATGCAAGAGCATAGACTACCTAGTGAAGCCACTTGTGACTTCACTAAGACAAGTATGATCTTCTAGAAGAGACTAGAAGTCTCTTATGTAATTTTTGTTTTTAATAAAGAAAAAAATACAAGTCTGAATAAGTTGGAGAAATATACTCGATCCTTCCCAAGTGTAATAAATAGAGATAGAATCCGTTAGAGTTTGTTGAGTATTTATAGCAGTCAGTTAGTCAAGTCATAGGTAGAGAACATAGTTCAAATTGGATTTGTAACCTTTAATTGTCGATCCGAAACCAATTCCACTTTGTATTTAAACTCAGTATAATTCATTGGTAAGGGAGCCTGGGTGAATAGCTCGCATAGCTTTGGGATAGCTCAATAGTTTTGAGGAGGTCGATAGAAGTAAGGCTTGCAACAAAAGTTTCCCGGAGCATAGAGAGACCAAGAGACGGCGGCACTTTTCTCTCTGTAAATTGACTTTGTATATTGTAATTTAAGCTCTGAAAGATTTTGAGAATGAGAAAACTAGTTTTCAATAAGTTTGTATTGAATTAATGGTTGATTGAGATGATAATGGCATGATTTCGTTAAATTTATATGCTGGTAACATATGCGCATTGTTTTCTCCATTAATTTGAATGAGGAATGGATAAAATCATTCAAAAAATTTGTTATGGTATTCACCCATGCTTTCATGTAAATCTCTTACTCTCGGTGAGTTTGCAAATCCTGGAGAGGAGTAGGAACATTTTTTACACACTATCCTAGTCGTGCATTGATAGTCTCAACTCAAAAAGAACAAAATCGAAAATACGAACAAAAAAAGTAATTTTTCTATGATACCTATCCTAAAATTTATATTAAAAAATTGTTTAAGAGGTGCTCCCATTTTGAATTTTGAATCAATTTGATTGGATAATACAAGATGACATGGAATTTGTATTATTTTTGGAAGGCCCATTTTAAATTGAAATTTCCTCTAATGTCAAGTCATCTTCATCTTCAATTCATCTTCATTGTCAAGTCATCTTCATCGTCAAGTCATCTTCATCAAGTCTGGATCATCACTTGATCTAGATCATCCCTGGATCATCATCAAGTCTATATCATCACTTGATATGGATCATCACTGCTGGATCATCACTTGATCTAGATCATCATCAAAGCTGGATCATCACTGAATCATCATCATCATTACTGCTTCTTCTATCTCAATCAAATGGTTATATCTCTTCATTCTTCTCGTCACAGGAAGTTCTACAGATCCATCCCTTTTTCATGTTGGTTGTAGGCCTAGCCTTCATGTAGGTCTTCATCGTCTTCAGCACTAATATCTGCCCCTAAGTCAGAATGGCCTACCCCGCTCTTACATCTGACCTCATCTTGTCATAAAGGCATGCCCAACACTCACATCTAAACCTCATCTTGTCAGAAAGGAACAAAACTCACATCTGACCATGTGTAAACACATCGCGCCAGAATGGATTAGCACTTACATCCAACCTCATATTGTCAGAAAGGCTGTGCACTTACATCCAACCTCATCTTGTCAGAAAGGATATGCACTTACATTCAACCTCATCTTATCAGAAAGGCTCTACACTTACATTCGACCATGTTCGAAAACATCACATTAAAAGGGCTCTCAGTCCCAGACTGAGGATTCCTGGTAACTGACCAGGTGCCTCCATTCTTCTAGAGAATGGCATTAGCCCTTATATTTGATCAAGTGGGAACACATATCTCAATCACATCAGAATGGCCATGCACTCACATTTGATCATGTAAGAATACATCCCACATTCATATCAGAATGGCCCTCAGTCCCAGACTGAGTATTTCTGGTAACTGACCAGGTGCCTCCATTCCAAGAATGGCATTCAACACTTATATTTGATCATGTAGGAACCAATCCTATAGTCACATCAAAATGGCTCAGCACTCACATCTGACATGGAAGGAACCAAATCCTCTCACCATGACAGAATGGCTCAGCCATTACATCTGACCATGGAAGGAACCTAATCCTCTCACCATGTCAGAATGGCTCTAGGTCTCATCATTTATCCTTGGAGGGAACCTTGATCTCGAGAACACCAAGCTTCTCCCTGAAGTACTTGAACTTCACTTTGGCCATTTCTAGCATAGAATCACATCAGGGATGATTACGTCCAAGGATAACCTGCGAGCTTCGCCACGACTGATTACATCTGAGGAAAACCTACAGGACCATTTACGTCTGAGTAACCTACGATATTCGCCGGGATTTATGCTCAGACAACCTGTCTCATTAGCTATGCTAGAAGTCCCTTTTTCAAGAGATCTCGATCTAGATCACTACTCCTCTCTGCATCATACCAAAATGCAAGTCAGATCAACCAAATCAAATAGCATTTTTCAAAAGAAATCATACTACCTCCCAAATAGCAAGTGGAAACATCTTTTCCCTCAGCTGTACTCAGCGCCATGCAGGACTCCATCCTGCCAATCCAAGAGATCACACTTGATCCCATACTGAAGTAGCACCTCGAAGTGCTCTTCATATCAATGGCACTGCCTGCCCAATATGAATCCTCATAACCCTCCGGGTTAATCTTTTGATTCACCTCATACTTGAGCCCATAATCAACTATACCCTTCAAGTACATCACTGCATGCTTTGCAACCATCATGTGAACATGTCTCAATGTGCTCACAACAAAGAAAATATCTAGTCTTGTATTTGTCAGGTACATCAAGGAATAAATCATCTGATGATACATCATAGTATCAACCGCTTCTGATGAAGCATCACTCAATAGCTTCAGGTTCGATGCCATAGGTGTGGTCATGGCCTTGCATTCCATCATCCTGAACCTCTTCAGAATCTCTACTGCAAACTTCCCTTGTCCCAAGGATATTCTGCCACACCTCCATGCCATCATATCAAAGTCCTTCATCTCGAACTCGGCAGCAATTATCCTTCTTGTAACTTTAATGAGTTCCTCTTTTCTGTCAGGAACAAGTCATTGACATATAACAGAAGCATCACTGGTCTTCCACCTTCAACCTTGAAGCAAATATTGGATTCCACTTTACTCTCAGTAAATCCTAGAGTCATCAGTAATCTATCCATCTTGTCGTACCATGTCAAACCTCAGGATATTCTGCAGTCACTCCCTCTGAAGCAGTCATCATTATCCCTCTGTCTTTCGTACTCTATGCACTGAAACATTCTATACCAGAGTGACAAGTAGCTTCCTCTGCTACTAATATTCTATGTATCCATCTAGGATCATTGGATACCAAGATCATCTATCTTGAACTTTTTCAAAAGTTCTTCTCGCACCCATCTGTGAGCTTGTCATCCTCTAGAGACTTTCATCTTCAACCTTGTAGCAAAGGTTTAGGTCTTCATCAAGCTTCTCATGTATGTGTTATCCCATGGGTGTCTTCTGAGCTTGTACAAGGCCTTCTTTCATTTTCACACATGATTCTTCCTAACATGTGTATTTCTAGTGGCTACAAATGTCTCTTCGTAGTTTATGCCTCATGCTACGAATCTTGCCTTGTATCCCATGATGTTTCCATCTACTGCATGATGGAACTACGAACTTCTCTTCATGTATCGATACTGCATCCTAGACATCATTCTTATTGGACTAGTCTTCCCTTTCTTCTTGGTTACTTCTTCATGGATGGAAGGTTATACATCAATGATGTCGCTGCATTCGTCATATTATTCTTTATCTGTCGTTACTTGTTCTTCGGAACAAGTCTCATCCTTCTTTTCTTGTAGGTGATTATGTACGTGATATTTCCTACAAGTCAAATGCATTTGTATGGTTAGAAACATTTCGTAAGGCATATTCATAATGGAAAATTCTTATGCATAAATATATGATCGTGCAATTGTTTTAGACAATACAAGATTCATCCATATCTCATGAAAACTTTCTAGATGCCTTCCATCTCTACCAGGACAACATTGAGATTGTGCACTAATCCAATATGTCAGCAAAGAGGTTTCATTATAGATAAGTAGCAATGGAGAGTTGTATAGCACCATGAGCTACTTACCCATCACATGCATATTAGTAGTATATTTTCATTAATGCAGACATTCTATCATGCATAATACATCAACTGAATATAAACAAATGCATAACAAAAACAATATCATGAAATGACAATGAAATACTTATCTTTATTTGTTTAGTGGGTAGACCCCTTATTGATCCTTCTGCTTCATCATCTTCTTCATTCATGACTTCATCATTTCTTATCCAAATGCTCAAGATGGATAAAAGGTTCTTCAAGACTTGAGTCCTTCATATTCCTCATCGCTTGACGGATCTTCTTTCGATGGTGAGAGCTTGATCTTCAGGTGCTCCCATCTTCTCTTCTCTTATTATGAGTCGAGCTTCTTCTTCTTCCCAGAGTCTGCTGAAACTAATCACTTCCTTCTGGAACACATTCCTCAAATGAATGAATCCCATGATCCTGGGAGGCCATTCAAGGTGGCTATCACCACTTCTGCATTATCCACTTCTTCTTATACTACTACAAGTTGTTCTTTTATTTGAGAGACCCTCGTAGAGTATGACTGTATGGTCTCTGTATTTTCAATCTTCACATGCTTCAACTATTTTCTCAAAGTCATATTCTAATGTATGCTCTTCCCTTCAAATAGCTTGGTCAATGAGTTAAACATCTCTTTCGGTGTCTATAGGGAATACACTTATGGTATAAGGTGATCCGTGATTGAATCGGCAATGATTTTCTTGACCTTAACCAAGTTCTTCTTGTGTAAGGCTTTGAGCCTCGTCTCCCTTTAGAACTGAAACCTCTCTACTCATGTAGGTGTCCAATTAATTTTCTTTAGAGAGATCATATACTTACATGCTTGGAAGTTTTCAACTTCACCAATATTATCATAAAGCTGAAGTGATATATCACTTTGAAATGAGAACCTCAAATAAAAATAGCAAAATATTAGATCTTACCGATTTGAGGTGTCCGTCCTGGTTCCGGAGCTGGCTGATCTAGTGTTTGTCAGAGAAACCCTAATTTTCAAAAATTCGAATATTTTAGATCTGATTGGATAGAAATATATATCTCTTCAAGGTGAGTTGTCCAATGTACTCCTTTTCTAAAAACATTGGAGGGAAGCTCCCGGAACAGGAAGCCCTAGTTTTCCAATTTATTCTGCAGAAAATGCCTGATACTACTTCTGGGGTATCTCTAAAATTAATGCTCTTCTGCGTGTGAAACTTCGCTTTGAGATAGCCTCATATTTCCCTCTTCCAAAAACACATGTTTCATTAAAATTGGTTCCAATAATTGGGACTCATGATCGATTTCCCAAGGTGACCTATTTCAAGACTGTTTAGCATAGCGAAGTTGTACGGACTTCCAAGTGTCATTGTTTCCTCTTCTGGGTCTGAAACGTGGACCACCAAAATTAATGCATGTGCCCTTTCTATAACATATTCCAAAATTTAATTTGGACATTGTTATCCCGAGATATATCAATTATCCCCAGGTGTCATGTTTAGGGATGAATCCTGGAAGAGGCTGGAACCCTAACTTGGAGGGATCATATATCCTAGAATATAGCCAATATTAGGCTGAATTTTGGGCATAGTGTAAATCAGGATCTTTTATTTGGCTTGTGAAAAATTCAGCTCCTGATCCTTCTCCAATCCTGAGATATAGCGAATGTACCAAAACTTATGAGTTTTAGTATTTTAGGGTTTTTCCAGCGTGGGGTCAAACTAGGGTTTGACTTTCCCAGAGTTTCACCCAACCAAAAATGTCAAACGAGGTCTCTAAACTTCCGTTTTCATGAGGAGAGAAATCCTATGCCGGGCTCACTCAAAAATTCCTCTTCTGTAAGAAGCTCGAATTTCCCGCACCAAAAACTGAAAATGCTCAGAATTGAATTCCGCTTCGACAGAAAGATGTGCCCTTCAATAGAGAGTGAGCCTAGCATACTTTTGCTGTTGAATTGTAGAGAGAGACCAAAAAAGTAAGAATCCCTAGCTTCTGCAGCTACACAATGTCTTCTTATCAGGCTAGCTCTGATACCATGTTATATTTTCATTATTCAAGCTAGCATTATCTTAGGATCTTTAACTGAGAGAATAACATGCACAGCAATAAACACAAGAGACAAGAGACACAAAGAATTTTACTTGGGGAAACCATAAAGGAGAAAAATTCACAACTTCCTCAGATATAGAATGAGCACTAATGGCAGCAGTAAAACCCAAAAATAGAAAAGATGATCTCCACAGCTTGTTCTCTCTCTCTCACTGAGAGAGCTTCTCCTCTCTCACTCATGCACCCCAATGAGTGAGTGTGTGTGTGATAAATAGAGAAGCTCACTCTCTATTTATATTCTTCTGTTCACTTAATGCCCACGTTAACATCTCATCCCCACTTAACAATTACTTACTAGAGCCAACATCTCTAGAAGATTCTAATAACCCTAGTGCCCCACAACTTGTGGGGACTTTGCCCTCTGATCAACAAGGAGGGTTAACCTTGACACAACTGTGGGGAATATTTCCCCGACTTACAATGGAGGGTTAACCCCAATGAATTTACATGACTTGTTACATTATTTAATCTACTGATCAGAACATGGGGGCATGACATGACTCAATTACATTATAGATACTTCCCGGAATAAACATCGAGGTACAATACATAAGATATACAAGTGAATACATTCCGAAGTTACAAATACATCAACAATCTTCACCATTGTTTTTCTTGCTATTGAGTAGATAGAAAAGGAAATATTTGATGATTCATTGTGGAGGAGTATGCAGAAACAATTGAGCAAGAAGAAACCAAGCTTGGGGAATCTCCCATTGAGGAGCACCATAGAGCATCTCCACCATTGTTTTTCTTGCAATTGAGGAGCTAGAAAAGGAAACATTTCATTGGTCATTATGGTGGAGTATCTAGACACAATTGAGCAAGAAAGAAACTGATCTTGGGGAATATCCCATTGAGGAGCACCATAGAGCATCTCCACCAGTCATCATAGGGGTACCAGGTGTTGGTCCACGACCATAAAAGGATTGACTACACGTCATGCACACATGTGGCTCGATCTAGGGCTCATTAGATGTCGGTCTTTCCCTACCAATAGATGGTCCTCTACAACCAAAACCTGCTGGTTGTACCCCACAAAAGGAAGAGGACCCTGCTTGGTCAATAGTTGTGGTGTGGCAGGAAATTGTCTCAGCTAGCATAATAAATTCCTCTTGTGTGTGGGTAATCATATCATGTGCAGGAGGGATATTTGGCATTGGTATCTGAACACAGGGTGGAGGTATCTGTCGATCAGCATCTCTATTCCTAACATTGGGAAGGTTTTGTGGAATCCCCCTATAAGCGCCTTGGAAACCCAACATATAGAAATAGTTGACATTATTTCCCATCACAAACTTTTCATAACGGTTCTGGAGGAAGTACAAGAGTACTTCCTTGTTGTTTTCCAGGGAAATATCAAAAACCATGTACCATATTCCCATCCAATGGTCATTAATTGGTTGACAGATGCACCACTCAATGGAAATATGTGGTCTGCTACTCTCTAGAATGCCATCCGTCCCATGCACTCTAAATTGTGAATATATACGCTCTTTGCTTATTTTGAGCTTCTTAATCTCATTGTAGCTCAATTCATCAACATATTCTTGTCGTTTTGTCTCTATTTGATTCTATGCTATACAAATCATTGTTAGATCTATTAATGGTATCCACTATGGTAAGTAATGATACTAATAAGGAGCGGCGAAGTTCATCTCCACCCCTCCAAGTTGGACCGATATCTCTCAATTGACCAATGTCTCTTAAAATCTCTACATTGTGGTCCATCGTAGCCACTGCAATCATAAATAAAAATAAAATATCATTAGAAAAATAAACATGTGGTATAATGACATCTCTAATCAATGAAAATTGAAAACAAATGTACAACAAATAACAACATAAACTATTTATAATTTAATTTTTTTAATTTATCTTCAATTTTACACTAAAGAATAAACATTTAACATTTTTCCATCTTAAATTTATGTCGTAAATTTGTATTAATTCCAATTTCCAGATGCATACATTAAATGTCCCATGTGCATATGTTGATTGGGAAGTTCCTCTACCTTATTTTAAGGCTTGGATTATGAAGTTTCATCAAAACTATGAGGTGTTCACTAATGCCCTTGGAGGACCAACTCCCAGATTGTAGGTAGAGGCAAGGACTAGAGCCTAGAGGAGGTGGAAGAAGGTGTTATTGATAAATAAAATCCCAATGTAGGCAAGGATTTTGATAGATATGTAATTATTTTTTGTAGCGTGATTTTTTTTGGACTCCATAGGCCATTTAACATCTTTGTTTATATATGTAATTTGGGGAATATGTTCATTGGGAATCTCCTCTACCTTATTTTAAGGCTTTGACTATGAAGTTTCATCAAAACTGTGAGGTGTTGAGTAATTCCCTTGGAGGACCAACTCCCAGGTATGTACTATGTTTCTTTTATATATGATTTCTCACATAAGACTTGGATATATTTCCTGAAAGGGAAAAATGAATTTTTCAGTAAGTTCAAGGAATATAAAGCCTTGGTCGAGAACCAAACCGATAGGAAGATCAAGAATCTTTGGTCAGACAATGACGAAGAATTCACCTTAGAAAAATTCAAGGAACTCTACAGAGAGTCTAGGATTAAGAGGGAGTTGAGCACTCCATACAATCCTCAGCAGATTGGGATTACAGAATGAACTAATCAAACCATCATGGAAGAAACAAAAGTAATGCTAAATGACCAGGAGCTTCCTATGCACCTTTGGGCGGAGGCAACAAGGAGAATTGTGTATGTGCAAAACTGTACTCCTCATCGAGTACTTGACAACAAGACTCCTGAAGTGGCTTTCTCAGGAGAGAAACCAGAAGTCAACCATTTGAGAATATTTAGCTTCCCGGTGCACATACCTATCCCAAAGGACTAAAGGATCAAGCTCGATCCTTCTAGGAAGAAGGGTATATTCATAGTATACAGTGATATATCCAAGTCCTACCAAATATACTTCCCAGGATTCAATAAGATCGACATTAGTAGAGATGTAACCTTTGATGAATACTATGCATACTTCAGAGCCAGGAGGACACCTATTCAAGAGGATGAGGAACCTAGATATGGAAATTGGAGAAGCAATTCCAGAATATCATGAAGATCACAGCATGGAAAAAACACAAGATCTAGTAGAGACAATACTTGAGAACTCCCACAAGGGGAAACCAACATGGGAATAGGAGCTCGTGTGAGAAGAAGAAAGGTATGGCACTTCAGAAGGAATACATAAAGAGAGAAAAAGGGAAAATCCGTACAATAACTATGTGGCCATGTTATGTGACATCATTAACGTAGAGCCTTCCACCTATGAAGATGATGCAGACAATCAAGAATGGAAGGATGCTATGAACGAGGAGTATCAGTCGATCATGAATAATGATGTCTCGGAGATAGTTTCGAGACCAGAAAATAAGTTTTTCATGACATCGAAGTGGATCTACAAGATCAATCATGTTGTAGATGGAAACATCAAGAAATACAAGGAAAGGTACGTAGCACTAGACTTCTCATGGAAAGAAGGAATAGACTACGAACAAACATTTTCACCCATGGCGAGGTACACTCCCACTAGGACCATACCTACATTGTGAGCAGTTATGAAATGGAAAATACACCAGATGGATGTCAAGGAAAATTTATTGAATGGTGTAGTTGAGGAGGAAGTGTATGTGGAACAACCACTGGGATTCGAGACACATGACAGGAAGACCCATGTGTGCATATTAAATAAGGCTTTGTATGGATTAAAATAAGCACAAAGGACATGGTACAACAAGATGGATAGCTTCTTGATGAGCCTAGGATTTACCAAGAGTAAAGCAGATTCCAACCTTTACTTCAAGGTTGAAGATGGAATACCAATGATTCTCCTACTATAATTCGATGATTTGTTTCTGACAGGAGAAGAGGAAATCATTAAAGATGGAACGAGAATGCTTGCTACATAGTTCAAGATGAAAAACCTAGGTATGATGCACTAATTCTTAGGAATGGAGGTATGGAAGAGTGTAGATGGGATCTTCCTTGGTCAAGGAAGGTATGCAGTGGATATTCTGAAGAGATTCAAAATGTTGGACTTCAAGGAAATAGCCACACCTATGAAATATAACTTGAAGCTTCTGAGTGATGCTTTATCTGAGACGGTTGATTCCACGATGTATAATTAGATGATTGGTTCATTGATGTACCTGAAAAATACGAGGCCAGACCTATGCTTTGTGGTGAACACCCTGAGCCAGTTCCTAACGAATTTGAGACATGTTTACTTGATAGTTGCAAAGCATGTACTCAGGTACCTAAAAGGTATAGTGGATGATGGCCTCAAATATGATGCGAATCAAAATATTAACCTATATGGTTATGTTCATTCAGAATGGGAAGGTGGCGCCACTGACTTAAAGAGCACCTCATGTTGTTGCTTTAGTTTGGAATCTGACATGATCTCCTGGTTCAGCTAAAAGCAATCATGTGTGGAGATGAGTATAGCTGAGATAGATATGTTGTCACTTACTCGGCTAGTTGCGAGGTAGTGTGGCTATAAAAGCTACTGGTTGACTTGTTTGATATCTATTTGGATGAGACTTGTATCTTCTGCGACAACCAAAGTTGCGTGAAGATGGCGAAAAACCCTATGTTCCATGAAAAGTCAAAGAACATCGAGATCAAGTTCCACTAAATTAGGGATATGGTGTAGACAGGAACAGTGAAGCTCCAGTACGTGGCAATAGACGAGCATATAGCTGATGTGTTGACCAAGCCTTTAGCAAGAGTGAAGTTTGAGTACTTCAAAGAGAGACTTGGTGTGATCGAGATAGATACGCCTCGAAAGAGGGAGTGATGTGTTCTAGCATAGCTAGAGAGACATGTTGTATGAGCATAAAATATTGGTGAAGATCATAGGTTGCTTAGATGTAATCAGTCTTGTAGGTTGTATTTGGATGTAATAAGTCTTGGAGAGGCTCTCAAGTTATCCTTGGATGTAATCAATCCTGATATGATTCTATGATATAAATAACAAAAGCATAATATCTCACATGGAAATGAGATAGGTTGTTCGAGTGGGAAAAGTTTTGGTGAAGCAGGATGCTCAGACATAATCAGTCCTATAGGTTTTCCTCGGATGTAATCAGTCCTGGTGAAGCTCGCAAGTTATCGTTGGACGTAATCAATCCTGATACAAGTTATTCGAGTGTAAATATGATCCTTGACGTGATATGTAGGTTACTCGAATGTAATAAGTCTTGTGGGTTGTCTGAGTGTAAAAGGAGTCCTGGTGTAGTACATGGGTTACTCAGAGGTAATACACCCTGAAGGTTATATGAATGGAAAATATCCTGGATGCAGTTTATTCAGATGTAATAAGTCCTTGAGGTTGACCTAGAATGTAAAATTCCTGATATAGCAGGTTGTTTAGTCATAATCATTCCTTACATATATCTATATATGTGTGTGTTCCCATGTTTAGATGATGAGGTCATGAAGCACATGAGGTGCACCTAGGCAGTTCTCCTTTATTGGTAGAACACAGGTTGACCATAGATGCTCTGTGTGCTCTGTTTTGTTTTTGTGTAGGACAAAAGAGATGATCTCGATACGATGAGATAAAGGTAGAATATGAAAGTTATTGTAGTGGCAATATAAAGAAGGTCTTGGACAATCCATACGAGATGGCTTGCTGGAAGATGTGATGAAGACCTGGATGAGGACTAGGCCTACACCCAGCATGAAAAATGGTTGGCTTCGTAGAAACGTCCTATGAAATATTGTACCATTCAATGATCGATAATAAGAAGATGGTGGCAGCAGCTATGTTGATGACTCTATAACTCCGTGATGATGACTCCGCGATGAAGACTTGACTAGATGTGTTGATGACTATGGAAGAGAGAGAATATTTTCCTAGTTAAGACGGAGTGTTGATGTATTTGTAACTTCGGAATATATTTTAATGTATATTATCATTGTATGTTTTTGTACCCCCATTGGAGAAGTGTTTTCCTCCTTTCAGGCTGTATTTATTGTTTCTAGACCTTGAGGTACAACCTCCTTTGTAAGTTGGGCCAATATTCCCTAGTGTGACATCATGTAATGTGCATTTGGAGTCTCTCTAGGAGAATTCAGCCCTGTTAGGGAAATGTGTCGACCCAATCATGTAAAAGTTTAGCCACTTGATTAGTATAAATAGGGAGGTTCCTTCCCTCATTTATACATATCTCTCACTCACTCAAGTTCGCATGAGAGAGAGAGATAGAGACAAGGGAGGAGAGATAAATAGCTGTTGAATACTTCTTATTATTGGGATTGATTATCTTATTACACATCCTTTATGACTGTACTATTCTGAGGAATTTTGCATGGTTTTCTCCTTTATGGTTTCCCTAGTGAAAATCTGTGTGCCATGTGTATCCGTTATATCTTATGCATCTAGCTATATTTGTTATTATTCCACACAAATATCCTAATTAAGCTAATAAGATCTAGAAAAACTAACAGTTGGCATGGTCGACATTGCTTGGGAGGATTTCTGTTTTATGGATCTTGAATCACTGGCTTCAATCTACCATTGCATCTAAATGGTCCCTCAAATTTGTGCACTCACCCTTTAGCCTTTTTAATAAGTAATATGGTGTAGAAAAAAACATGGATATTAATTACGTGATATATATATATGTTTTTTTTTTGCACCATTTTTTATTTTATGGTGATTTGCACCACTTGTTATGTTATGTTGCTTTGCACCATATACAGGTTTGTGTATTATAATAATAATAATAATCCATGTTGGATTGGTTTTTGAACCATAAAATATCAATCCACATAGTATTAGTTTTGGTGGTTTGCAGCATACACCATGGAATGCCACGTATTCATTTTCCACTAAAATCAACTTTTTTACAAACACCATTTATGCACCATAATTCTTAGCACCACTTGGGTATCACCATAGTTTCATCACTATTTGAAAATTGAGGATTTCCCAATTCCTTTACAAATAGTGTTGTTAATGTTAGGCTAAAATACGATTTTTCTTATAGTGAATACTATGTTAAATATCTTTTAAAACATAATTTAGAAATTTATTTTTATAAATGAATTTTACTATCTATCAAATTTAATTTATAATTGATTTAAATTAAATGTTTCAATATTTATTTTGTTTAATTTCACCTCACAACAATATGACACATCTCACCCATCTACATTGTTAAAAAAAAACTCTTTTCNATTGATTTAAATTAAATGTTTCAATATTTATTTTGTTTAATTTCACCTCACAACAATATGACACATCTCACCCATCTACATTGTTAAAAAAAAACTCTTTTACTAATAACTTAACTTATATTATTATTCCCTGCAAGCAGGGAATATTGTAATTGGATGGGTTTTGATTTTTGTGCAACACTCAACACAATCATTTATGCTATAGATTTTTACTTTATACAAAATGTTTTTCTAACTTTTATATAGCATCGTCTTATTGTGTGAAAAAATGTTTTATTTCAATTTAGTCTGACACAAGCTTGCAGTCCATGGTTGCTGCAATCTACGATGCTCTCGATGGGCATATAACTGGCTGACAACCTTCCTTACATCTCTCACTACAATGAATTCCCTACATGCACTTCAAATGCATGCAACACTCCACCTAGAATGCAAGGTGGTGGAACCCTAATGCTATTTAGATAAGGTCCGAGTGGTTCATTGTTGGTTCATTGCTGGAGTCAGCTCCATTCCTATTTTTCTTCTACGCCTGAAATCGTTTTATGATGATGAAGTGCCATCTTATTTTTTGTCCTCACAATCTGATATATCTTCCACGATTAATGTCATAGCAGGCCAAAAAGATATACAAATGGTTTATGATTTAATTGTGTTCCATCATATTCTAATATTTGTTTGCAATTTGATTGTGTTCCACCATATTCTAGCAGCCAGTTTATCTATATGCTTTATGTATATGGATATGTTCTATGTGTTCTCTTGCAGAAAGTGGAGGTAATTTATGTTCCACCCTCTGTAAAACAAAAGCATACAGTTGATTCAATAAAATTCTATTTATCTATGCATTACATCAAAAACCTGCTAGCATGAAGCGAATGACTTGGAATACATTATTTAAACCCTAAAAACTTGTTATGAGTTTTGGTTTTATTTCTTTTGTGTGTGTGGTTAATCTCAAAAATTAAAAACCAAGTTACACTAATAGTTTTTTCTTGAAATATCATGTTGCAGTAGTATATTTTTCTTTCTAGGATTGACATTTGAGGAAACCAATATTAGAATGGATTAATAAGACTCATTTTGATGTTTGTGTCCACTTTGAAACTTCAAAATTTAGGAGATGTGTAAGAATTGAATTCAATTTACATATTGTAAAGTTTGCACTGTAATGAATCCACACGCTGAGAGGAATTAAATTGTTCTATTTAATTGGGCAATGGTTGAAAGAATTTGGAAGCTGGTAGATTTAAATAATAGAGCTAGTTTGAAATATCGTTAATGCACACTTATAAATTTTACATATCTTTTTATGTACATTTTATTCACACCTTTAACAATTAAAGATTATATATATACATGTATATGTGTGTGGAGGAATTACATGTTAGTTCATATATAAAAAACAATTCAGGTAATCTAGAAGGTTTTGACCACAACACTGAAGTAAAATACATATCCTGTAGCAGTTCGAAGTGTAGTTAACCCCTGTGATCGATTATGTGTTATAAGGTTGACATTGGGTTTGAACAGTGAAACGAGTTTTAACAATTATAGATTGGGGTTGAACAAATTATATATATTTATAGTGAGTTTGCATAAAGGAACGTGTGAAGAGACCAGTTGTGTGTAGTGATATTGATGCACTGAAAGGAAAACGGATGCTCAGAAACTTTGATATGAATGTCTCTCTCTATTTGTATGGCCTATGATCTATCTTGTTCGAATGTTGAATCAACATACGTAAGATCATCATAGCATCCATTTGATGTATGAACCTAATGGTTCCGTAGCTATAAGTGTCTTTCATGTAAGGGTAAGTCCTATCATTCGGGTATGATTGAATGGGTATCCATTGAAAGAGGCCTTCTCCTTCCTTCCTCTCGGCCATTGATTATGTGGGCGCCTTCCTTATCATTTCTCCTCTCTCAGTTCTGTGCTGAAGGGGTATAGTGAACAGGTTATGGTTGTTGAACGGGGACATATCTCATGAGCTATAAGCCTTTCAACCTTTTCCTTTCACCTCTATCCTCTCACCTTTCTTTAGGCATCCAACCTATAGCATCTTGTAACCTTTTTCCTTTCAACTGAATCAGGTCCCACAAGGACAACAGAAGCCTTTTGCCTTTAGACTATCACCTCTCCACAGAAAAGAAGAAGCCTTTTTCCAGTCACCCAGGGGCTCTATCACATCTTGAACCTCATATTTCAACTAGGGATCGTCTAATAAGAAAAATGTTATAATAAAAATGTTATAAGTGTTGACCTCCACCTCATAATCCGATCTCATAAGTTATGGGAGTCATTCATAGGGCAGTTCTTATTCTGGGATCCCCGGTTTAACATAAAATGAAGCAAGTAGGAAGATTCCTAGCAAAGTTCTAAGTGCTAACTCACCCACTCAAGCAATTCGATCCAATCTCAATATGTATCTGGCTATAATCAATCCAAGAAGGAAGCTTTCAACAATCCCATTTATTCCACCCACACAAAAAATGATCTGTCCAACCAACTAACTCCACTAGGTAATGAGAATCCCTGTCGTGTCATCCAAGAGCATGGGGAGCAAGGGAAGATACATCTTGGTCGAATCGATCATCCAACCGTGTTTCTGAATTTCTGGCTGTTTATAATCACAATCTATCGAGAGCAGTTCCAAGATCTACGCTAAAGATTCCGGCTTGAGTTACTCAGTCTGGGACAATTTGAAAGATATCCCACCCATCGTGCAGGCGGATTTACAGAGGAAATAGCTCAGTCCACACACCCAAGGAAGTTCGTGACTGCTAAAATCACGGATTCAATGCACAGATTCTAAATCCTTGTAGTCCTTATTTGAAATGGAAGTTTTCAGTTATTTCTAGTTTGAAATGATCCAAATTTGGCTAATTTATCCTCTCCAAATTTGAGCACATAAGTGATTTAGCCTCTCCAAATTTGAGCACATAAGTGATATATTTTAGGTATGTGGTTTGGTTGATTGGTACAAATTTGAGCACATAAGTGATTTAGCCTCTCCAAATTTGAGCACATAAGTGATATATTTTAGGTATGTGGTTTGGTTGATTGGTACATTGAAACTTTTTTTAGTTCTACTTATCAAAGTGACCAACCAACATATGTAGGTCCGGAAGGACTACAGGCCTCTAGCTAGAGAGGGTGGATTTTTCTCTTTCAAAGAGTGGATATTCTGAGTGGAAAGATTTAATCGATCGATCTTCTCACTCAAAATATATCCCAGAGGATCTTATTCCCTGAAAATATAGCTGATCTTTTCAATCAAAACAAATGTATTTTCTGACTTAATTAAAGTTAATTTATAATACATTTATAAATTCAATTGCAAGCTTAATGTAATTTGCAAGGAATTTGAAAAAAATGTATTTTATTTTATGGTTAATTGAATGAATATTTTATTCATCAAGTAAGATCATTTCATTTTATATTATTTTTTTAAATAACTCTAATAAATAATGATTACATGCATTTATTGATTACATACATTGAGAATATGAATCTATTGTCTTATACAGGTGAAAATATTTTACATGCACTAGAGTAATAAATGATGTGGCAGCAGCACTGTGAGCTATTGGATCTTAAATAGGTTGAGATCCAAAGGCCTACAATGTTGTCGCCGCAACATTTATTACTCTACTGCATGTTGAATATTGTTCTCCCTCTTATACCATACTTTATTTATTGTGTCTTATACCATATTGTATTTATTATCTA
>LPNX010715251.1:0-69970 GCA_001517045.1 Pseudotsuga menziesii | reverse complement strand
ATAAAACAGGTTCACCTCACCTAGTCTAGCTTTCCTTATGTGCTTTAAAAACTGGAAAAGTAGTCAACAAAGCAGAAAAAGCAGAAGGGCGCCTAGGAGGCTAGGAATAAAGCAGATTTGATTCCTAGGACTTTCCAAAGTGCTCCATGAGTCAATAATGGCAAGTTTTACCTCTATGGATAGGCAATTGACAACTTGCACATGGTGGGACTCATGGACTAGGCAAATAAGACAAAATAAATGAAATAATGTCTAAGTGGGTAAATACTATGGGTTGATAATTCTAAAATTTAGAACAGTCATGGAAAGCAAATTTGAAATGAGTAATTTGGGGCTTATGTAGTTTTTTTGGGCATTGAATTCCAACATCTTGAAAGTGGTATATTTATATGACAGTCAAAGTATGTAAGTGCAAATTTGAAAAGAGTCAATGTGTCAAATTGCAAGCCCCAACACTAGTAATAACAGGTTTAAAATTGAGAAAGGACGATGATGGATCAACTGTAGATACTATAATGTTTAAAAGGATAGTTGGTATCCTTATGTATTTAACTATGACAAGACCAAGCACCATGTATGGAGTAAGTATGATCTCAATATTCGTGAAGTCACCAAAATACTTACGATTGGAAAGAAGGTAAGAGAATTATGAGGTATGTAAAAGGCACAAATGAATTTGGAATTATGTATTCATCCTCAAAAAATATCAAAACCACTAGATACACTAACAGTAACAATGGAGAAAGCACATCTGGGTACAAATTTCATTTTGGTACAGGTGTTGTGCCACGGTCTTCGAAGAAACGACCCATTGTAACTTTGTCTTTAGTAGAAGCAGAGTATATGCAAAGGGATACATTCCAAAACCAGTGTCAAGGGATACATTCAAGTATCTGTGAAGTTCTTTACAAAAGCCAATAGCAGAAATATTTACAAAACCAATGGAAAGGGATACGTTCTAGTATCTGCGTAGTTCTTTAGGAATGACAAGCTCCAGATAGTGAATTCTTTCATGAATAGAACAAGTTTCAGCCCTAAAATATCTTGTAAAATTTTGTTTTATGATCCCCATCTACTCATAATTAAGGGTGAGTGTTGGAAATATTAATTACTTGCATATCTATATAACATCCCAGATGACTAATTCAGAGTCCGTAGAAGTACACTGTTGTTAGTCAGTCTCTCAGGATAAAGAGTTCATGTCTCTCCATATTTAAGGAGTCGAATTGAATTTGTGAATTTAATTATTTTGGTAGAAATTAATTACAGTCTTTAGTGTTAGTCTGTTGCTTCTAAGAGAAGAAAAATTTAGTCTTTGTATATGAAGAAGAAGAAAAATGAAAAACAAAGAGAAGGGTGTGTGTGCAGAACATAGGAGAAGAGAAATGGGAGCAAGAGTGGAGTAGTGGAGAAGAAGAAGCAAAAATATGAGAAAATTTTGAGAGCTCAAGCTCACGTGTTTGGAATGTGTTGAGAGTCGAACCACTATAAAAGGTGAAACATCATTGTAAATGTCCAAGTTTGTAATTGCGGTTGTAGTTCTTTTGTCGTGTTGCAATAATATATAGTTCCATAGTTTATGGTTGAATTCATATCTTATTTATGTCGCACATCTTCTCCTAACTTACAACCACTTATACTATGAAATGAGAACTTTATACTAAGAACGAGAACTCTATCCATAAAAACAATGATTTTTGCGTTAAAAGCACCAAAAGCACCCCCCAAATAGAATAGTGTTGATACTAGTATACAATTTTTTTTCGGGGTAAAAAATAGAGCCATGGCCCAAAAATCCCATACTGTTGTTTACAAAAACTTTAAAATCAACCCCTAAATTGGAAAAGGATTTTTTTCTTCAAGAGATAAATTATAACTTTTTAAAAACTTGCATATTAAACAAAAATATATATTTAATAAATAATTTCACTACTCTAACCATACAAGATGAAAAAATTATGGTGCAATTCATAATGAAATCATATATTAGAGCATACAAGAACAAATGATTAATATAACTTTAGCCCAAAATTTTTTAAAATTAAATAAAAATAAAGAAAATTCTAAAAAAGTTAAAATAAATTTTGATTTTTTTTACAAAAAAAACACAAAATTAAAGATAATAAAAAAAACTATTTTAGAGAATAAGTAAAACACTTATGTATAAAAATAACCATTTTAAACTTTAAAAAAAAAGTGTAAAAGTAATAAAAAAAATTGTTTTAAAGAAAACAAAATTAAAAAAATAAAATAAAATAGAATGCACACCTTACATTGTGCGGAGTAGGTAGGGGAGGTGGTGGTGGAGTGGTGGCTAGATGTTGTAGGTGGTGTGTAAAAGGGGGTAGGGAGGGGTGATGTTTTTCATTATAATTTGCTTCTAAATGCATGTTATTTTGTTAAATTTCTGAAAGACACTTGAAAATATAAATAAAATATATTTTGCGTCAAAGATGACTCCAAGGCCCAAAAAAATGCCTCAAGATGAAAATGTGTGATAATGGTATCAACCCTTTTTGAAACAGAGATAAAAATAGCTGCTACAATTAGGAGAGAGAAAAAGGAGATATGTGTCGAGTTCTCGTTTCATAGCATAAGTGGTTTTACCTATGTGAATTTTTTTTACATTTACCATTTGTGAAAAACACAAAGAATCCGCAAATATTTCATTGCGCAAAAGTGTTAGGTTTTACCTCATAGTGCTCAACACAAGACTTACTTAAATACTTTGGTTATATGATATTGTGAGCTTGTTGCAATATAGTTGTGTCAAATTTTAATACAACTTACATGTTGGTAAAAAGTGTTAATCATATTATAAGTAAATAGACTAAGAAATCTCCTTTTATAAAGTTCCACTTAAAGTGGTCCTGTCGAAGTGGGAGTTGGTCGCAATCAAAAGTTGGTCGTGGATAAATCTTGTCGCGATAAAATCCAGTCGAAGTCAAGTGGGAATCTGTTGAGGTAAAAGTGTGTCAAACAAAAAGTGAAAGTTGAGTCATATCGCAGTGAAGTCTGTCGCAGTAAAACCCTGCTACCTTAAAATCTGGTCGCAAGTATTTTGTTCAAAGTTACCCTGTCGAAGTAAAATATGGGGCTTCCCAAAGGCATTGTGTCATAGCTCCAAAAATAAAAGAATAAAAAATGCTTACTACGTAGTAGCTCAAGTTTATTGTCGCAGCCAGTCACCTTAGACTCCACAGATTATGCATTTGTTCTAAAACTTGTTTACGCCTCTCTGGGATTTGGAAATACTCCATATGGTTTTTTTATTATTTCTAGTAACATTAATATAGACGACATATTTTAATTTATGAGATCCCTTTGCTTGGCTGCTAGGATGTAAGTCTCATTAGAATGTTGTAATGAATTCTAAACTATTATCAATTTTGTTTCTTCAATTTAATATGAACTTTACAGTCATATAGATCCTAAGGAGTTCCTTCCTGAATTTTATACTATTTATGGATGCTACATAAAAAACATTTTCAGTTGAATGTTATTATTTACCCTCCATTTGTCTTCTCTAGTTTGTAAATTAATATGTATTGCACTTGTAGAAGGAATTTACAACATACTCAGTTCTTACAGGGAAATTACAAGCTATATATTGAGTTACTAGTTATTTAGTTATGCATTAAATATACTAGTTTTTGCAAGGAAAACACGATCTCCTCTTCGAGGAAAATTGGATTGTGTCTCTCCTTCCTAGTGAAGGAGAGAGCTGTTCATATTGACTTCTATTAATTATTCACTTCTTTGCATAAATAGCTCTTCTTTTAGTTAATATTTTTTTTTCTTCGATCCTTTTATAAAAATTGGCAACCTCAGAGACATTACCACATAATGGTTTTTTTTTTGGGTTAAAAATTTGAAATAAAAAAAATAAAATCAACAATATTAACATCTTATGTAAAAGATAATCACTCTATAAATTTTAGAAGGCAATGAAAAATATTTAAAAGCATAAAAATAAGACAAAAGTAAAAAGAGTAGACAAAATAATGTTCTTAAAACACGAGAAATACAAAAGCGCGCAATCAAAATAAATTAATAGTTAGAGCACCTCAAAGCAAACAAGGACAAATGAACATCAACCTAACGAATGGCATTTAGAGGATTGGCAAGTTGGATGTTCGAGAAAGAGAAGAGATTAACAATATGGATAATTAGTGAGTGACTCTTCGATTGTCTTAAAGATCATTAAAAAAAATTATGATGAATAATACAAAAATAATTAGAGGATTGCCAAGTTGGATGTTCCAGAAAGAGAAGGGATTAACAATGTAGATAATTAGTAAGTGACTCTTCGATTGTCTTAAAGATCATTAGAAAAAATTATAATGAATAATACAAAAATATTATATAACAATCATATAGGAAAACTGTGAAGCTATCTTTCCTCATTAAATTAATTACTCCTAAGAAATTCTAAAATCTTTAAAGTGAACTTTATTTATATTAATTGATATATTTTATTATTATCTACACAATCAGAATTATTTTTATAATGTGTTATGCTAGTTCACTTTATAGGAGTAAGCTAGCTGTGGAGAAATCCTCCCTCATTGGACGGAGGAGGAGCAAAGTTAGCGTTGACTTTGCTCCTCCTCCGTCCGATGGAGGGAGTTTTGCTCCACAGCTAGCTCACTCCCACTTTATATATCTATATGCCTAGTGTTTATAATGTGTTATGCTTCACTAGTTCACTTTATTTTACTATATACCTGGTATTTTGTGTTTATATAAAGAACGCTCTTTTTTTTGTATTTTGTTTAACAAATTTTTAATATTTTTTTTTAATAACAATAATTTATCATATAAAATAATAACAATTTTATTTAAAAAATAAAAATTAAAGATATGATATTTGGATGAAGATTAAGCAAATTCAGAAGTGGTTTATAATTTATAACCTTTAAATTAAAAGGAATACGCCTTATCCTATTCTCTTCATAGGAGTGGGTCTTTCTCCCATAAAGAGGATGGCTATGACTAGGTACATGATTTACAAGCATAATATAAATAACATGGGAAATGAGAAAAATCCTAAAATTGCTTTAAAAACTAAAGACAAAACCAACTATGCCTCAAGTGGTGCTTAGGTAAAGATACCATGGCTTGGTTAAACCATTGCAGAATTAATGAAACTACAGTTTTGGTCACACGATAAGAGACAAAAATCTATCCATGAGCTATCTCCAATTCAAAAGTGGCAATTTATATGTGTATTTTGGTTTCTGTTTTGTCGCTTATCTCTTATTATATACTAGTGTATGATGGAATATTTGTTGACATGTGGTCCTCCACGGTGTTGGTTATGTTTTGTCGGTTGTGCGATGTGGTTCCATGGTTTTGCCTTGATGTTGGCCATGAGGTTGAGGGATATGCCATCGAGCTTGCCCCTTTTTCCAAAAATATTTTATTCAAACATAAATAAAACATATGCCCAATGACTATTAAAAACGACCGACAGGAGTAATGGGTAGAAAAACTTCATGAAGGCATTGGGAAGTCTTGGAGGTCTTGGGTTCTATCCCCATAGACTCTACAAAAGTTTTACAAACCATACCTTATACATTGTTTTTTCCAATTTACCCATTTTTTACCAATTTTGACCCAAATTGCCAAAATTTCAAACTCCACTTCTGCATCCAGAGGTTGTTTCGCACGAAATGAGCGTTAACGAAAATATGTTGATGACATATTTACCACTGTAAGATTTATTTTACTATTTGAATAATTATACTCTGACCTATCATTGAATATCCTCTTGGATCACATACACAAACAATTCATCATGTGGTATGCACCTCAGTAGAACGACGTTGCAAACAGAAAGAACAGAACCATTATGGAGATGGTGTGCATGATGATGGAAGCTAAGAATTTGTCAAATGAATATTGGGTTGAAGTAGCTACAATTGTTCTATATTTTATGAATCAGTTTTCGATAAAGAGCGTGAAGAACAAAGTCCCTCAAGAAGCATGGACAGGTATGAATCACAATGTTTCTCATTTAAAACTTTTTGGTTGTGTTGCATATGCTCATGTTCCATATGAGTTGAGAAATAAATTACACAAGAAGGGACATAAATGTATTTTTTTCGGTTCCTCTGAAGACACAAAAGCATACAAGTTGTATAACCTTGTCGCAAGGAAAGTAATTGTCAGTCGTGATGTTCAATTTATCGAGAATGAATCATGGGGTGGAACCGTCGAGAATAATGTCAAAATTGTGTCGACTGTCGAGCATGATGACATGGAAAAATAAGTGGTTCAAACACCACATGTAAGTCAAAAAGTCGCAGCACCGTAGACTCCCAAAACATCGTGACATGGTTCAACACAAGGAACGTCGACACAAGTCGCAACCCAAGCTACACCGACAAGCACACCAATAAGTCTGCAGACTCCATCAAGCAACGCGTCGAAGTTGACATCGCTAGATCCAATAAATACAATAATTCTACATGATTTATATGAAGATGGTACACCAAACTCATTCTCTCTTTTTGCGTTATTTTCTCAAATATATGATCCTCTAACATTTGAGGAAGTTGTCAAAGATGAAGTATGGGAACAAGACATGGATGAAGAGATAGAATGCATTGAGAAGAATCAAACATGGAAGCTTGTAGATGCATCGAAAGATAAGGATGTAATTAGTGTTAAATGGATTTACAAGACCAAGCAAGTTGTTGATGGGAATGTGCAAAATCACAAGGAAAGAATGGTCGCAAGAATATTCACTCAGCATCTTAGTGGATAATTTAATGGAACGTTTGTACCTATCACACAAATGGATACAATTAGTATACTTATGGACATTGTTTGTAATGTCCCCAAAAATTGAAAATGAAAAAAAAAATTCGTAGGCTAGTAAAACTACCTATGTGGAACATTATTTAACTTGCGTAATATACGTACATTAAACGTACCACTATTTTGGTCGTAAGCGGTTCTTACATTTTACTATATTGCTCTTTGTTAGGATTGTTACTATATTTTACTTCTAAAATCATGGTGTTGATTACTACTTGTTTCTTATGGTTGTACTTTGATGTATATGTGTTATTTACTTGTTCCTTTCTGCGTAATTTTACTGATTATTTGCAAAGTCCTAACTTAACTTTGTTTGTGGAAACAAAGTGAGCATAGTGGCGGGACTTGTTCTCACATGACGGTATGAGAGGTAAAGTGTTTACTTGTCTGTAGGCTTACTTAGTTCATTTGGAACTAAGGCACCTCTTTCATTTTACTTGCAGTTTTACCTTGCAACAAACACTTGATAAAGAGCCTTGAACACTTCGATCCTTAAAATATACTTACTGTTTGTTACTAGGGTCTCTTACCAACTCAAATTTATAACAAAGTAAATATTATTTTTATTAATTAGTTATCATATCTAGATTCCTATGTGCTACTTATAATTCATTAGGTATTTATGTTTCATATTTTATATCTTAGTATATTTACATTCTATGTTCATTTTATTAAAAGTATTAACATAACCTTTGTTGATTTCTTGGCAGGTTATAAACTTGTGCTTAAAAATTAGACCTTGATTTTATCTATGATTATTACCATGCCATATTTCATATGCCATGGTTCTTAAGCTTAATACTTATGGCATAAGGTAAAGCAAGGTTGAAGGCTTAAGCCTATGGTTATGCGATACCCATTAAATATTATACTTGGTATTTAAACCTTTGGGTGGGCACATATATTGTATGGACTATACATTACACAAACCCTTGTGATATATTGTATTTGTTATAAGTTTTGGGGTGGCGCATTAACATATGGTTGAACCATATAAGATTGGGGTTTAAGTCTTGCATGGGGATTGGGGTTTTGGTCTTGGCTCTACGCAGGGGAAAAAATGGAGGTGACTGCTGGTTTTACGTATGCCTCATTGGTTTCGTGATATAATTTGAGGTTTATCTCCTTGCTTGTAAACAGTCCATACTTCGTATCCTTGTTTTTCTTTGGTGGTTACAGGTGACAGGGTCGTTGAAGAGCAGCGTGGCTCAAAACTTGGTGACCGGTTCGTGGGTGAAGCATAAGGTGTAAGGTAAGCCTGTTTAACAAGACTATGCTTGTTTATCTCTTGACTTGAAAGAGTTTCATCTTCATCGTTTGGTTTGGGGATTCTTTGTGGGGTTTTTATACACCTTCGGGCCTGTGTTAACAGACTTGGGTTTTTTTATATGTATTAAGGTTTTTAAGCCGTGGAGCGAATCTTAGTGCCCTTATAGTCTCTGCGCATATATTTATGTTATTGTAACTTGTATTTTGTATTTGGGGATTTTATTCCTGGGAAACACCATTTCTTCCAATGGTGCCATAGCCCTTGGCACGACTAGGTAATACATGACTTGCGTTAATGGAAATACTGTACATAATTATATACTGTGTTTATGAATTGGCAATGGTTATTACATTTACTATGTATGTGTTTAATTTATGCCATGCTTTTTTTTTATTGCTGTGGGTTATATGAGGCATTTTCCTTCGTTGATGGACTATGTATAATGCTTTCATTTTATTCGAAACTTGACTATAGTATAGACAGTGTATGGCTTGGGCCATGCCGTAGATGTCTTAGGCGCCTGCCATGGAAGATGTGAAATAGTAGACTATTTAGATTTATTTTATGGTTATTACTTAATGTAATGTGGAAACAAATGAGATGTGGGTGCCATCCTATATGGCTTCCGTTGCTGTAGGTGAAATCGGTTACAGTGCTAGTTTGTTGTTTATATATACTGTGTATTTTATTTTATAATTCGTGACTTATGTAAATGTTGCGTATAGCTTAATGAGGGTTGTTTATTTTACTAGTATCGGTTCTTGTGGTGTAATGTGGACTGTGGAAGAACCTGGGTATAACCCAACATGGCTATCATTTACTATAGGTTGTCTTATTGACAGGGCATACGATAGTTATGGGTTTGATTTTAGTTGTTTATGTATTTAATAAAAGTGGTTGAGGCCATAGTATGTAGCGTGAAAGCAAAACCTAGGGTCTTACGACCTCACAGTAGTGAATGTATTTGATATTTTAAGTCCACATACCATCTGTGTATAGTGTGGCTATGATTTATCATAAACAAATTCCCAAAGGGTTCAAATTTTATTCGTGATTGATGTAATGAGTTGTATTTTTATATGGATGTGAGTTGGGGCTTGGATGCCCACATGATTCAATTCCTATCCACCCTTGTAATTACTTTGGACTATGTAGAGATTTCGATATGGTTTATAAATGAAAACGATTCCTGTGTATGATTTTATATTAGGGTTTTTAATATGATGGTTTCGTGGCTATGTAGCAATTAGAAATGATAGTCTACATGATTCGTTCCTGCGACCTTAAGAAATTACTAAGTGCATTAATTAATGATTATGGTATTATTTTGGTTAATTGTTTTATTATGGCTGTGAGCGATATTTAAATGAGACTATTCATTTTTATGGCATAAGTTTTGATTATGTGGGTTTATGTTATAAGACCGTGGATTCTAAATAATGAAAAGAGACTTGATCTTTGGACCAAGAATGGTCAAGATACTCACTCTATTCGTTGTTTATGATGATGTTAATTTTAATGGAATGCTTTAGCAATTATCTTGTATTTAAATATGTAGACCTTGGAAGGTCTTTACTGGTGTATCTATCTCAGGAATAATTATAGTTTGTACTTAATTGATTAGATTCATAATTCCATNTATATATATATATATATATATATATATATATAGTAGTTCAGTTTGTAGATAATATCTTAGGTTGTCTAGGTTGTAAGTTTATACTTATAGGTATGTATGTACTTACCTCTGAACTAGTTTATGTAAATATAAAACATGCCTCTGCTGACAAATGGAATATGTCAGTAGAGTATAAAGACCAAAGGAGCAGATAAGTAATACATATGGAATAAAACCTAGTTTGTACTTAACCCATTTTCATTAGTAAAACTAATAAAGGAATTAAAACTAGGGTGCAAAACCCTTGATGAATGATTTGTAAATAAATTAAACTTGCAGAAGTAAACCAATAAATAAACCTTGGATAAACCTGGTATAGAAAATCGCTTACAACCTAGGGTTAATATTTTAAAATGCAAACCCTAGCAGATTTAAATAGAGAAACATATACATTGGGTTAGGAGATGCAATGTAATCATTTACCTAACATAGCTAGCATTTATTCTAGTAAAGTAGAACAAACAGTCTAGGGCTTCATACCTGTAACTTGAAGCTTTGTTAATGGCTGAACCTGCACACTCAAATAACCAGTATTAACAATTCAAGGTAGATCTGACCTCTGTTTTTTATGACCAAATCACTTGGGAACTACCACATTCTACCCAACCATGACCTGAAACCATTCCTAGTTTTAATCCGGATCCTCCCGAGCTGGACTCCAACATGCAAGTAGCTTAGAGCTCCTAAGGTAGGGTTTCCTAGCTGGTATATTACGTCTAGGTCAGTTCTCCTTTTTCCTTTCAAGAAAATGTTCTCCAAGAATTCTCTTGAGAGAAAAATAGGTAGAAAATGACTCCTCCAAATGATAGATAAGAACCCCAAGCCTTTCCTTGGCTTGAGGCTTTATAGACAAAATTTTCAATCAAAGGGGCAGTTAAATCAAGAAACCTTGGTTTCTTGATTTAACCCTTTTCAATTACTTTGGGTAATTTTTAATATTTTAACTTAGAAACTTTCAACTAGTTCCTAATTAGAATTTCGTAGGTTTTGGACTATTTATTATCTTTACATAATACATAATAATGGATGGATCTTTTCTTTCTTTCTTTCATCATTAATATTATTATTATATTTATTCTTTATACATCCCATGTATAACATACATAATAATATAACACTTGTTAACATTTCTCTTTGGGAATCATATTACATGATCCTTAGACTTATTGACACTTCTTCATTAAGGTCAAGATAGGTAGAAGGTTTGGTCTACTAGGCTAGGAAACTCTAAACATCCTTGCATGTTGGATTTCCCTCATATAACGTGGTAGTTATTTAGTACTTGATGAGAATACAGAAATTTGAAATTTCATTTAATCACTTATAAATAAGTATGATGAGATCAATGTTTTTCTTAAGTTGTTTTCACTCGAAAGTTATTAAATTATTTTCAGGAACCCCTAGCATTTACCAGAGCCCATACTCAATGCTTTAACAGGGAGTTACAACTAAGTGCAATTCCAGAGCTCTTCACTCAACACTAATGCTAGGGTGTACTTGTATGATACACCTAGGGATACAATTCCCAAGGAACCGATGCTCCAGAGTTTATGCTCAACATCAACATGGAAGGCTCCAGGGATTATGCCCAACACTTCCAATTATCTTTTCATGTGTTCCAGAGATTCTTTCTCAACACAAAGGTAAGTACTCATGTGCTCTATATCTTGTCGCTCAACAAAAATAATCAATCACTCATGTGCTCCAGAGCTCCTCGCTCAACATAAATCATCAATCACTCATGTGATCCATAGCTACCCGCTCAACACAAAACATCTCATCAATCATGTGCTTCAGGGTCCACTCCCAACACAAACAAACATATACATATCATTAATAATTGGCTTACGCCCAATATATAAAACAAATCATCATGTTCATATGCATGGGGTCTTCGACCCAATATATAAAAATAAAACATCAATATAATCATCATAATCAATAGGCACATGCCTATAAGTGTTAGGTCCAAAATTCAAGATATTACATTGTTGTACAAAACAAATGGCTTGTTTATCAAATGGATGTTAAATATACTTTTTTGAATGGATATCTAGAGGAGGAAGTGTATGTGTAACATCCACAAGGCTATGAAGTTCCAGGACAAGAACACAAAGTATACAGGCTTAAAAAAACACTCTTTGGTTTGAAGAAATCTCTAAGAGATTCGTATAGTCCAATTGATTCATATCTCACCCAGAATGGATTTCATAGAAGTGAAAGTGAACTGATAATGTACACCAAAGTTAATGATCAAGATAAATGTTAAATGTATTCCTCTATGTAGATGATTTAATATTTACTTGTGATTTTAGCATAAAGGATTTTCGAGTAGTCATGAAATTAAATTTGAAATGATTGATTTGGGCTTATGAACTTTTTTCTAGGCATTGAATTCCAACACCTTGAAATTAGTATATTTATATCATAGTCCAATTATGCAACTGTAGTTTTGAAAAGATTCAATATATTAAATTGCAAGCCCCAAGACCAGTAATAACATGTTTAAAACTCACTAAGGATTATGATGGATCAATTCTAGATCCTACAATGTTTAAAAGGATAGTTGGTAGCCTTATGTATTTAACTGCAACAAGACCAGACATCATGTACGGAGTAAGTATGGTCTCAATATTCATGGATTTATCAAAAGACTCTCATTGGAAAGCAAATAAGAGACTTATGAGTTATGTAAATGGCACAAATCACCTTGGCAATATGTACTCAACCTCATAAAATTTCAAACTCATTAGATACACTAATAGTGACAATGGAGGCATCACAGATGACAAGAAAGCACATCTGGGTATAGATTTCATTTTGGTACATGTGTTGTGGCATGGTCTTCGAAGAAACAGCCCATTGTAACTTTGTCTTAAATAAAATAACAGTATGGTGCAGCAACAAGCGTTGCATGTCAAGTTGTTTGGATGTGGAGAATGATAAGAGAGCTTCCACAAAACCATCAAGAACCAACAACCATTTTCTGTGATGATAGTTCAACTTTTTCATTTGTCAAAGAATCATGTGTTGTACAAGAGAACCAAGCACATTGACACAAGGTATAATTTCATAAGAGAATTGGTGAACAACAAAAGAGAATTTTTTATAATTTTTCGGGTCTGAAGATCAGCTAGAAGACATATTTACAAAACCAGTGGAAAGGGATACGTTCCAGTATCTGCGAAGTTATTCAGGAATGATAAGTTCTAGTCAGTCAATTTTGTCATGAACATAGCAAGTGCAAGCCCTAAAATATTTTGTAAAATTTTGTTTTATGATCCCCATCTTCTCATAATTAATGGGGAGTGTCAGAAATATTAATTACTTGAATATCTATGATAACATCTCATATGAATCAGCTACAGTCCATAGAAGTAGGATTTTGTCAGTTAGTTTTTCAAGATGAAGAGTTTGTGTCTATGCATATTTAAGTAGTCGAATTGAATTTATGAAGTTAAGTTCTTAGGTAGAAATTAACTATAGTCTTTAGTCTTAGTCGGTTGCTTCCAAGAGAAGCAAATTTTAGTCTTTGTATATGAAGAAGAAGAAAAATGAAAAACAAAGAAAAGGGCCTGTGTGTGGAACAGAGGAGAATTTTAATGGGATAGAGCATGAAGTAGTCGAGAAGAAGAAGGAAAACTATGAGAATAGTTTGAGAGCTCAAACTCGTGTGTTTGGAATGTGTTGAGCTTCGAAGCTCTGTAAAAGGTGAAGCATCCTTGTAAATTTCCAAGTTTGTAATTGCAGTTGTAGTTATTTTGTTGTGTCGCAATAATATATAATTCCATAGTTTATGGTTGAATGCATGTCTTATTTATGCCACGCATCTTTTCCATATTTATTTGTGTGTATGTTGTTTGCATTTACAGTTTGTGAAAGACACAAAAAATCCACAAATATTTCATCACGTAAAAGTGTGAGTTTTTACCTCAGAGTGCTCGACACAAGACTTACTTAAATACTTTGGTTATATGATATTGTGAGCTTGTCTCAATATAGTTTTGCCGAGGTTTAACCCAAGTTAAGGGTTGGTAAAAAGTGTTTTTCAGATTTTCAGTCAATAGACTAAGAAATATCCTTTTATAAAGTTCCACTTAAAGTGGTCCCGTCGAAGTGGGAGTTTCTCTCAATCAAAAGTTGGCCATGAATAAATCTTGTCGCGTTAAAATTTCGTCGAAGTCAAGTGGGTATCTGTCGAGGTAAAAGTGTATCAAACAAAAAGTTAAAGTTGAGTCATGTCGCAGTAAAACCCTATCATAGGCCCTTTTGGTCAAAGTTACCACGTCTAAGTAAAAGGTGGGGCTTCCCAAAGGCATTGTGCCAGAGCTCCAAAAGTAAAAAAAAAAATCGTGCACAGTATCTCAATTTTACTGTCATAGGAAATCACCCAAGACTCGACAAATTTGTATATGTTCTAAAACTTGTTTACGCCTCTGTGGGATTCGGAAATACTCCATATAGATTTTGTATTATTTCTAGTAGCATTAATATGGATGATATATTGTCAAATTTTGGTAGAGAAAATGGTTGAGAGGGGTTTCTTTTGCTTGGCGGCCCAAGATCAAAACCTGCTACTCTTGGGAGGTGACATTTAAATCTAACCATGCTAAGGGTTGGTGCGATCTAGGCCGGGTGTGATCCCCAGGTGATTTTGACGGCTTAGATGCCCCTAGCTCGTGGTTTCTCAAACCAAAGGTTCTCCCAACAAGTCACACGGCACTCGAACATACAATACACACACACACACACACACACACACACACACATATATATAGAGAGAGAGAGAGAAAGAGAGAAAGAGAGAGATGATATATTTTCATATATGAGACCCCTTTGCTTGGGTGCTAGGATGCAAGTCTCATTAGAATGTTATGAATTTTGGACTATTAAATTTGTTTCTTGAATTTAATATGAACATTACAAACATATAAATCCTAAGGAATTCCTTCCTGGATTTAATACTATTTATGGATGTTGCATAAAAACACATTTTGAGTTGAATGTTATTATTTACCATCCATTTTTCTTCTCTTTTTTGTGAATAAATATCTTTTGCAGTTGTAGAAGTAATTTACAACATACACAGTGCTTACAGGTAAATTACGAGTTCTTATTCTGCTACTAGTTATTTCGTTATGCACTAAATATAGTAGTTTTTGCAAGGAAAACACTTGAACTCCTCTTACACGTAAATCGTAGTTTGTCTCTCCTTCCCAATTAAGGAGAGAGTTGTTCATGTTGACTTTTATTAATTTCTCATGTTTTTACATAAATAGATCTTCTCTTAGTTAATAGCTTGTTTTCCTTGTTTCAATCTTTCTATAGAGAAGTGGCAACCTTGGGGACATGGATTTTGTTAAAAGGTGAAATAGAAAAGTGAAATAAAAAATACTGACATCTTATGTAAAATATGATCACTATATAAGTTAGAAGGCGACAAATAATTATTAAAAAAGATAAATTAAGACAAAAGTGAAAAGAGTAGACAAAAAAACGTTCTTTTTTTTTCCAGAAGAAAAATACTTGTTCCTTGATATTCAATTGTGAATCAAAGGTAATTGTTACATAACTATGATATCAAGAATCAAGATATCACTCCATATACATATCCAAAAATACAGAGCAGGTGCTAAAGGTAATCAGCCATAACAAATCATTAGAAATATCACCAACTTTTCACCAGGAAGACCATCCAAACATGTCTAAAGAGATAACATAAAGAACCGAGCTAGTTTATCCAAGGAGGTGCTTAAGGGAGAACTAAAAGATTTTCCATCTTAGAGGATCTTAGAGTGTCATCCTCTATCATCCATGATGAATAGCCAAAGGCTCAACAAGCCCATACTCAAAAGAAGCATAACCAAAAGGTTTATGTGTATGCTACACAATCATTATAGTTCTAAAAGAGTTGTAGCTTAACTCCCCCAATAACAAGTTCTTCATAATATTCTATGAAGGAAAATAGGCATGAAGCCATGGGGAGTTCCTCCTTGGATAAACTATATTCACTCTTATTTTGTTCCCTGAAGACATGTTGAAAGTCTAGGGAGAGAAAGGAGGCTTTCAAATCCGTTATACTATCACACCAATAATCCAGATCCAGAGCAGATAGAGTTTCCTTATCATTTTCCCAATTGATGATCACCGAAGAGTCACCAAACACATGGAGTGTGGGAATACCAATAGCAGCTGCAAAATACAACAATGCCCAAAGATAAAGGAATTCCTCTCTTGTGTTGGTTCTCTGTATGCATCCCATCTTGAGATAGAAAGTATTGGACTGGAGAATTGCAAGTGTGATACCCTCTCCTCCAGTATTCTTTGTTGCAGCCCCACTGAAAAATACAGAAGGGTGCTTTAAATCTATGACCAACATCCCTGGATTTTATTTTTTTTACAAACTGAAGGAAAGGTTATAACCCGATCCATTATCCTATTGCATAGAGGGACAATATATGGTGGCTTATCTTCGAATAAGAAATTGTTGCAAGAAATCCACATATTCCATATAAAACACATGGGCAGATGGAGGAAATCCTAATCCTGTTGAAACCAAATCTCTAAATTATGCAAGAGAGTTGGGAATTTCCAATGAAGTAACAATTTATAGTTCCTACACAATACATCAATTAAAGCCCAGGTGAAGGGACACTAGATGAAGTTATGATTCACCGATTCCTCGACTCACTTACATAAGCATCATCTATTAGGACCAGACCAACCTTTTTTGTTTAAGTTGTCCCAGGTGTTTATACGGTTCTTTGAAAAAATTTAAATTAAGAATTTAATTTTTAAGGCATATTACATTACCATAGTTGAGAATGAGTTTTAATAGGATATTTTGGCAGATTTGAAGAAACAATAAGATCATAAGACAAACTAGCAGTGACCTCACCATTAATTTTATTGTGCATCCAAAGTTAATAGTCTTTATGATATCTTTTAATCTTATATTCCCATGAGCCAAGATTTTGATGTAATCAGTCCATTTTTCTTTCCATATACCATCCAATTCCAAATCCTTCACAGTTAACCAATAGGACTGTATATTTGAACCTTCTCCATAATTACGAGCATGGCTGAGAGTGCTAATGACATAATCATATAAATATTCCCTTAGCTCCTCCCTGAGAACATAGAACGAGTTATGTCCTGCGATCGGGTCTATACCTAGTATTATCCTTTTCCCATTGCCAGCCTTCCATCCTAATTTTCTGGTGGTCCCTAAGAGAGACCTTACAAAACCATTCCAGAAGAGCTAGGAGCCATGAACAAAATACTGTTGTTTATGCCACCAATCTTCAACAGATAGTTTTTTAAGGTATTTAAAGCAAATAATATCTTTCCATGTCCCTGTTCCTTTCAATATCATCCAAAGGTTTTTCAATCTTAGAGAAGTGAAGAACCAATCCATTTTTTTATGTTCCAGCCCCCATAGTCATGGGGTTTAGAGATAGTGATCCAGTCAACAAGGTGCATATTTCATTCGCTACTCGAGCTTCCCCAAAGAAACAAAAACATACACTGTTGAATGTTGTTCATAACATACTTGGGAATCCTAGCCAATGAAAACTAGTAAAGTGGTAGTCCAGACAGTACGTACCTGATGAGTATCAATATTCCTCCAAAAGTTAGCATTATGTCTAACCAAATACTACTTATTTTCTCAAATTTTTTAATGATCCACCTTCAGTCATTAGTGCCATAGCCCAGTGGTTTAAGACGATATCCAAGATACTTAAATCCTTCGACTATAGGTTCCATTTATAAGGGGAGGATGGACGAGATGAAATCCCTTGTATCCTCATCGACTTCATTGTACAGAAATGATGATTTTTCCACACTAAAGCTCATGCCAGATGCTACGCAGAAGAGATCAAGAATGCCGTTGTATACCTTCCATTATTCCATCGTTCCCATGCCGAAAAAAATCACATCATCGACAAAGAGAACGTTATTTAATGCTAGGGTTGATCATGCTTTAATCGCTTTAATCCTTCCTTTCCTTTGTGCATCATTAATAGGAATACTGAGTCCTTCTATAACTAGTAGAAAGAGGAGGGGTGAGAAAGGGCGGCCCTAGCGAATGCCACGAGATGCAGAAAATAAATTAGTTGGGGTGCCATTTACATGTACCAAAAAATTTGAGGAAATAATGCAACCCATGATCCATTTCACCCCGTCCACAGGAACACCAATTTGTAAGAGCACAAGCATCAAAAAATTCCAATTCGTCCTTTCAAGAGCATTTACAAGGTCTAGTTTGAGTACCAATGTCTTCATATTTTTCATTTTGATGGTGTGGAGTATTTCCTTTGTAATTCCCACTCGTTCTAGAATATGCATGTTTTTCAGGAATCCTTATTGTTCTGCTGAAATAGCCTTGTCCAAAAAATGCTTCAAACGATTAGCTGATATTTTTATATGAGTTTATAGATCAAATTGCATAGGGAGATAGGACGAAAGTCTGCAAAAGTTTGAGGCTTTTGACATTTTGGAATAAGAGTTAGGAATGTATAATTTATATAATTAATAACCTTTCCCTCAATTCGAGACCGTTCCACATATCTTAGTAGGTCAATACCCACCAAATCAAAGAACCAAATAAAGAACTCCAAAGGCCAACCATCAGGACCAGGGATTTTGTGCCTTTTGAATCCTTTTAAATATCCTTCAACTTCAGATATTGTAACCTCTCTACGAAAGATACCTTCTTCGTCCTGAATATAGGAGGGAAATAATTTTATTACCTTAAGTTGGTCCACTATACTATCACTTCCATCATCTTTGAACACCTTGGAGAAATTATTTTATCCCAACACTTTGAGTTGAGCCTCCTCTTCAACCAAATCACCATCCTAATTCTGAAGGGCCCAAATGGATTTGAAATTTATTCTCGCAGACGCAAAATTGTGAAAAAATTTGGTGTTAGCATCCCCTTGATTAATCGAGCTATATCTGCTCTTAAGTTTCTAGGTCAAGACCTCATGAGCCAAATACTCCTCCTTATGGCATTTTAGCGAGGCAAGATGAAATGTTTCCACCTCAGAAGGAATACCCAAGGGGCGAGATGAGAGAAGGGAATGGATCTTCTTATCAATTTCAGCAAATACTTTTCCCCTTCTGAGAACTTGCCTCTATTCCCAATTTCAAAACACCTTTGATTATTCTGAGTTTGAAGTTTAGAATAGACATGTGATATACTGCTAGAAGAAAGGAATTAGAGGCCCGTGAGGAGCTAACAATAGAGGCTAAATACTTCTCCAAAATACAATATCGATTGAACTTAAAGGGGTAGTTGTGAGAGAAGGGGTTAACATCCCATTCTAGGCAGACCGAGAAGTGGTCCGAAATCTCTAAGGGATGAGACCATGTGCTCTATCGACAAAGAAGAGGAAGAATAATATTCGAGGAAATAAAACTATCAAGTTCTTTGTTGATTCCCTCTGTCCCTCCACACCCGTTTCTCCAAGTAGGACCTAAACAAGGAGGATCCATATCCACCATTTTGGTATTAGCTAGAAGTGGGGAGAAAAAGGAAGCTAGATGGTGCAAAAAAGATTTGTTACCCCATATCTTAGCATCAGATAGGGTGAAATTTATGTCTCCTGCTAAAATTAGATTAGGAAGTTCAAGAATACCCCCGATCACAACATTGTTCCAAAATACATCCTTGTTTGAATAAGGGCCATAGCAGTTAAGGACAGAGAGCTCAGAGTTAATTCCCCTAGAGATGGATTTGTCTAGGATACCAAAACAGGAGACGAAGGATTTGCAATGCACAATCAAAGGGTTCCAACCAGTTAAGGGACCTCCATAGAGGCCTAAGGAATCAATTCCATAGAATTACCATCCAAAAATGATTTTAGAAAAATGAAGAAGAGCTTGACAATGGTCACAAATACTTTCCCGTAGGAGGATTATATTAGGATTGATTTCTATGAATAACGACCTAAGGGATTTTTGTTTGGTAATCCCAGTGCAGGAGATTCTGAGGTAGCCAGTTTCATGGACAAAATTGCAATGGAAGGTCACTTTTAAGTAGTCCAGTCTTTGGAAATGACTGTGTCATTGCAGATAATTTCAATCTCTGCAGAAAGGCCATTAGTAAAGTCCAATTCAACCAATACCTAAGCCATATGCTTATCAAAAATTAGTTGAAAATCTTCCTCCATTGCCACGAAACAACCCCATAAGTTTGCAAGACCAACCAAAAAATCTATGTTCCAAAGTGGAAAGGGGAGGGCTGGCAGAAGTACCCATAGGTGACATTTAACCACTCGGTTCCGAAGAGGGTCAAAACTGGTATGCCAACGGCTCAGGACTAGAGATCCCTTTTGGATGGTCCAAAGGGAGCCTAGAATTAGTGCGGCATCGTTTTCTTCCAAAAAAAAAAAAACCAGACATTTATTTTCCAACATGTTGATAGTCAGAATGTAGTCGAGAAGAGGCTTCCATTAGAGAGTATCCTAATAAACCCAATTGTTTTTACTCATGTTATAGTATTGAAGTTGCCTGGCAAGTGCTTTGTTGCAAACAACCTCTAATTTTTTCATATACACATCCCTTCCTAAGAAAAAACTACGTTTAGCTGCAAGGGCCTTCGTCGCTTTAGACTTCCTGCGAGAGCAGTAGGAGGAGGTGCAGCATCTCTACGTCAATTTCGAGACCCCATCAGAGGAAATGGGAAATTTTAGTGTATTGGATCCCATAATACAAGACCTAAGCAGAGAAATATGGTTAAGTCTAACCTGAAAGAGTAATAGTGGCGAACCAAAAGCGGTAAACCCTGGGTGAAATAAAATCTCGACGAAAAAAAGATACGCGATGGTAAACAGACAAACTCAGTAACAATGATCAATTATAACTCACAATAACAGCGGTAAAAAGAAATATTATGAGGGAATAAAACAGGTGAGAGTTCACCACCCATATCAAGGGACCAAAAAGCTCGAATGCTTGAAAAATAAACATGGTTTGTGAAAAAAAGCGTGAAAGTCATAAAGAAAAAGACAAGCCCGACACTCGATGGGTGACCATAGGCATACCAAAGAAGGTACATCACAGCTCGTCCGACAAGAGACTGGAAAATCGCTCTAAAGGTCAACCTTATAAACCCCAAAACTGATCCGGATTATGCAGGAGAATACACAAATAACCATAGAAACAAATATGCAGCAGAAATAACACTTCATTTCATTAATCAAAGAACTGAAACTTATTTACATACAAAATGGAAATAAACTAGCGAGAGTGCTGGTAGCTCATCTCTGAGAAGAGATGTGGCGGCTACATGCCTCTGAACTCTGTGTTACAATGAGGCTCGAAGGCCTATATATTATTGAGAAACAATGGAAACCCTACACATCCAAAAACCTAACCCTAGGAGGTGAAACGCCAGAATGTGGGCCCCGTTGGGTAACTTGGTACATCAATTTCCTGGGGTTGTAACTTTGGCATCCTACCTCCATTTGATGCACATGATACATCGTTAGAAATATCTCTTCAAGGACTACATTCATAAACAAAAAATATGAAGTATGAAATTGACTCATATTTGCATGACCATTCGATGCCGAAAAAATGTCGTTTAGGGCCTCAAAACGGCTTTGGAAGTTTAAGACCCGAAAAATGCCAAAAATAGTAAATTGTGCTACAATTAAGGAAACTAGAACACTGAAAGAAACAATGGTGAGGGTCAAAGTGGAATTGGTGGGTGGCCACCAATATCCTCCTGGATCAAAAACCCTAATAAACCGCAAATCTCATACCCTAAGAAAAAACAAAGACACTGACAAGAAAAAGAATAAAATAACTATGGAAATCACGAAAAGCCTCCAACAATGCTAAGTAGCCCATCATTCGGAGAAGAGAAACTAATACAAATACAATTCCCACTTTTTTATAAACAATGTTGGTACTAAGCCCTCGAAATGGAGGGAAGACTCCATGTGAAAAACAGTAATAAAAACAACTGCAATTAAGAGGCAAGCCCCTAACCCTAGAAAATAGTACGCGAGAGGGTTCTCGTTCAAAATGACAAGGATATACCACCAAGGAGTCATAACGCGCACCAAGGTGATACCGCCATGGAGTCGTATCCAGCACCGACATGAGACGCGACCTAGTTGACAACCCTCTTATCTTCAAGTCTAACCCGGACAAAAAAATGTTTTTGAAACATGAAGAATACAAAAGCACGCACACAGAATAAATTAATAGTTAGAAGCACTTGAAAAAAACAAAGACAAATGAACATCAACCTAAAGAATGGCATTTAGAGGATTGGGAAGTTGGATGGTCGAGAAAGAGAAGAGAAATTAACGATTTAGATAATTAGTAAGTGACTCTTCGGTTCTCTTAAAGAGCATTACAAAAAGTAATTATGATGAATAATAAAAAAAATATTATATAACAATTATATAGGAAAACCTTGAAGTATCTTCCCTCATTAAATTAATTAATCCGAATGACTTATAAAATCTTTCTTTAAAGTGAATTTTATTTTTGTTAATTTATATATAGTGAATTTTATTTTTATTAATTTATATATTTTATTATGCTCCAAAAAGTTATAATTATTTTTATAATGTGTTATGCTTCACTAGTTCACTTTATATATCTATATGCCTAGTGTTTATAATATGTTATGCTTCACTAGTTCACCTTATATGACTATATGCCTCGTGTTTAGTGTTTAGTGTTTATATAAAGAAATCTCTTTTTATTTTGTAATTTTGTTTAACAAATTTTTGAATATTTATCTTTATTAATAACAATAATTTATCATATAAAATAATAACATTTTTATTTAAAAATCAAAATTAAATATGATAATTGGAGAAGATTAAACAAATCGAGAAGTTGTTTATAACTTATAACCTTAAAATTAAAACAATACGCTTTATCCTATTGTCCTCATAGAAGTGGGTCCTTTCCCCATCGAGAGCATGGCTATGACTCGGTACATGATTTACAAGCATAAAATAAATAACATTAGAAACGAGAGAATTCCTAAAATTGATTTAAACTCGAGTCAAAACCAACTACATCTCAAGCAGTGCTTGAGTAAAGATACCATGGCCTGGTTAAACCATTGGGGCATTGATGAAAACAACATTTTTGTTGCGTGATAAGAGACTCAAAATTAGCCACCAACTATCATCAAATCAAAAGTGGTCATTTATATACGGTTTTTGGTCATTTTTTGTCGCTTATCTCTCATTATGTACTAGTGTACATTGGCATATTTGTTGACATGTGGTCCTCCATGGTGTTGGTTACATTCTGTCGGTTGTACGATGTGGTTCCATGGTGTGGCCTTGATGTTGGCCATGGGGTTGAGGGATATTCCCTCAACCCTTCCCTTTTTCCAAAAATATTTTATTCAAACATAAATAAAACATATGCCCAATGACTATTAAAAACCGCCATCGGGAGTCATGGAGAGCGGAACTTCATTAATGAATTGGGAAGTCTTAGAGGTCTTGGGTTCTATCCCCATAGACTCCATAAAATTGTTACAAACCATACCTTATACATTTTGTTTTTTCCAATTTACCCCCTTTTTTTACCAATTTTGAACTAAATTGTCAAAATTTCAAACTCTGATAACTTCTGCATACGAAGGTTGTTTGCACGAAATGAGCATTCATGGAAAGATGCCGATGAGATATTTACCACTGTAATATTTATTTTACTGTTTTAGTACTTATACTCTTATCTATAATTGAATATCCTCTTGGATCACATACACAAGGAATTCACTGTGCGGTATACACCTCAGTAGAATGATGTTGCAAAGAGAAAGAACATAACCAGTATGGAGATGGCACGCAACATGATGGAAGCCAAGCATTTTTCAAATGAATATTGGGCTACAACAGTCACATCTGTTGTATATATTATGAATCGGTTTTTGACAAAGAGTGTGAAGAACAAATTCCCTCAAGAAGCATGGAAATGTATGAATAATAGTGTTTCTCAATTAAAAGTTTTGGTTGTGTTGCATATTCTCACGTTCCATATGAGCTGAGAAATAAATTAGACAAGAAGGGACATAAATGTATTTTTTCGGTTACTTTGAAGGGAAAAAATAATACAAGTTGTATGACCTTGTTGCAAGGAAAGTAATCATTAGTCGTGATGTTCAATTTCTCGAGAATGAATCATGGGATGGAATTGTCGAAAAGAATGTCAAAATTGTGTCGATTGTTGAGCATGATGACATACAGAGGAAGTGGTTCAAACACCACATGTAAGTCAAAATTTCACAGCACCTTCGACTCCCAAGGCACCCCAATAGGGTTCAACACAAGGAACATCTACACAAGTCATGACCCAATCTACGCCGACAAGCACACAAAGAACTCTGCAGACTCCCTCAAGCAATCTGTCGAGGTCGACATCACCAGATCCAATAAAGACAAGAATTCTGCATGATATATATAAAACTGTTACACCAAACACATTCTTTCTTTTTGCATTATTTTCTCAAATAGATGATCCTCTAACATTTGAGGAAGTTGTCAAAGATGAAGTATGGGCACAAGCCATGGATGAAGAGATATAATGCATTGAGAAGAATCAAACATGGAAGTTGGTATATGTACCCAAAAATAAGTATGTAATTAGTGTCAAATGGATTTACAAGACCAAGAAAGATGTTGATGGGATTGTGCAGAAGCACAAGGAAAGAATTCGCAAGAGGTTTCACTCAGCAGCTCGACATATAATTTAATGAAACTTTCTGCATGTCACACACATGGATAAAATTAGAACAGTTATGGCCATTGCTGCAAAAAACAAATGGCATGTTTATCAAATGGATATTAAATATGCATTTTTTAATGGCTATCAGAAGAGGAAGTGTATGTGTAACATCCACAAGGATATGAAGCTCCAGGACAAGAACACAAAGTATACAGGCTGAAAAAGGAAGTCTATGGTTTGAAGCAAGCTCTAAGAAATTGGTATAGTCGAATTGATTCCTATCTCACCTAGAATGGATTTCATAAATGTGAAAGTGAACCAACGATGTACACCAAAGTTAATGAGAAATTTAACATGTTAAATGTGTTCCTCTATGTTGATGATTTAATATTTACTTGTGATTTTAGCATAAAGGATTTTAGAAGTGTCATGGAAAGCAAATTTGAAATGACTGATTTGGGGCTTTTGAAGTTTTTCCTAGGCATTGAAGTCCAACAACTTGAAAGTAGTATAGAAGATCTAGTATATCATAGTTCAAGTATACAAGCGTAGTTTTTAAAAGATTTAATATGTCAAACTGCAAGCCCCGACACCAGTAATAACAGATTTAAAATTCACTAAGGATGATGATGGATCAATTGTAGATCCTACGATGTTTAAAAGGCTAGTTAGTATTCTTATGTATTTAACTACGACAAGACCAGACATCATGTACGGAATAAATCTGATCTCAAGATATATGGAGTCACCAAAATACTTTCATTGGCAAACATATAAGAGAATTTTGAGGTATGTAAATGGCACAAAGGACATTGTCATTTTGTATTCAACCTCAGAAAATTTCAAAATCATTATATACACTTACAGTGAGAATGGAGGAAACATAAATTAAAGGAAAACACATCCGAGTATAGATTTCATTTTGGAACAGGTGTTGTGTCATGGGATTCGAAGAAATGACCCACTGTAACTCTTTCTTCACTAGAAGCATAGTATGTTGAAGCTACAATCACTGCATGTCAATTTGTTTTGATGCATAGAATACTAAGAGACCTATCGTAAAACCATCAAGAACCAACAACCATTTTCTGTGAAAACAGTTCAACCATTGCATTGTCAAAAAATCATGTGTTCAATAAGAGAACCAAGCACATAGCCATAAGGTATAATTTCATAACAGAATTGGTGAACAATAAATTAGAATTTTGCAGGTCCGGAGATAAGATAGCAGACATCTTTATAAAAATATTGGCAAGGAATACGTTCCAGTATCTGAGAAGTTCTTTAGGAATGAAAAGATCCATGCAGTGCTTCCTATCATGAATAGAACAAGTTCCAGACATAAAATATTTTGTAATTTTTTTTATGATCCCCATCTGCTCATAATTAAGGGCGAGTGTTGGAAAAATTAATTACTTGCACATATTAAAAACATCTCATCCAACTCAGTCATAGTATGTAGAAGTATAGTGTTGTCAGTTTGTCTGTTAAGATGAAGAGTTCATGTCTCTCCATATTTTAAGCAGTCAAATTGAATTTCTGAAGTTAAGGTTTTAGATAGAAATTAATTACAATGTTTATTGTTAGTCAGTTCCTTCTAAGAGAATCAAATTTTAGTCTTTGTATATGAAGAAGAAGAAAAATGAAAAACAAAGAGAATGGTGTGTGTGTTGAACGAACAGAGGAAAAGTGAAATGGGAGAAAGTGCGGAGTACTGGAGAAGAAGAAGGAAAACTATGTGAAGAGTTTGAGAGCTCAAGCTCATGTGTTTGGAATGTGTTGAGAGTTGAAGCTCTGTAAAAGGTGAAACATCCTTGTAAATTTCCAAGTTTTTAATTGCGGAAATAGTTCTTTTTTTGTGGTGCGATAATATATAATTCCATATTTTATGCTTGAATACATGCCTTATTTATGCCACACATCTTCTCCATATTTACTTGTATAAATATTGTTTACATTTACCGTTTGTGAAAGACAGAAATAATCCACAAATATTTTACCGCGTAAAAGTGTGAGTTTTTACCTCAAATTGCTTGACATAAGACTTACTTAAGGGCACCCGCAAGATCTTGCTACCAAAATATCATGCAATGGGAGCATGCAAGTGGGTCAAAACAATAACGTGCACAAACCTCCTGGATGCATGCACGTGCTCCTATTTTGGCAGTGGCGAACCTCCATGCCGGATTGCCAACGTGGACAATAAGAGCACACACGTGCCCCTAATGACACGTATGCGTGCCTATGTGCACACAAATATTTGGACACGCACGCATGTTTGGAGAGATTGCACACAGGGATGCAAGCATGTTCATGTGTTTAAAAAAAAAAATTCAATAGTTCTTTTGTTTTCTACTGTTAGATTTTTATCATTTACGCTAGCATTATCTTAGGATATTTAATTGAGAGAATAACAAGCACATCAATCAAACATAAGAGACAATGAACACAAATTTCTTCCTCGGGGAAACCATAAAGGAGAAAACCCCACAACTTCCTCAGAGATAGAATCAACACCAAAAACAAAAACTCAAAAAACAGTAAGATGATCTCCCAACAATAGTAGTCTCTCTCTCTCTCTTGTCTGAGCAACTTCTTCTCCTTCAGTTATGTGCTACAACTGATTGTGAGTGAATGTATGATAAATAGAGAGGCTCACTCTCTATTTATACTAATTCCTAACTTGACAGTAACTCACTAAGGCTGACTTCTCTAGGAGAGTCTAATAACCCTAGGGGCCCACAACTGCAGGGACTTTAACCCTTGATCAATAGGATGGTTACCCACAATGACTTTACATGAGTTGTTTACATTATAGAATCTCCCGATAGGAACATCGGGGCATGACATGACTCAACCAATTCCCAGAATAAACATCGAGGTACAATACATAAGATATACAAGTGAATACATTCTGAAGTTACAATTACATCAACACTCCCTCTTAACTAGGAAGGTATTCTCTCGACACAATTTATCAGCACAAGTCTTCTTCTTGTATCATTTGGATCATCATCAAGTTCTCGTCATCCTCATCTTCAAGTCATATTCATCTTCTAGTCATCTTCATCTGGATCAATATCATCACTCGATCTAGATCATCATCACTGGATCTCTATCATCACTTGATCTGGATCATCACTGCTGGATCATCACTGATTGTCATCATGGGTGCTATCTCTTGATTCTTCTCATCACAAGAAGTTCTACAAATCCATCCCTTTTTCATGCTATTTGTAGGCCTATCCTCTAAGTAGGTCTTCATATTCTTAAGAACTTATATCTGGTCGAGTCAGAAAAGCCCGCACAACACTTACATCTAACCATGCTCAAAAACTCATCACAAACCATGTCAGAAGGATCAACACTTATATCTTACCATGATAGGAAAGTCATCACAAATCATGTCAAAATGGATCTCAATCCCAGACTGAAATTCTTGGTAACTGACTAGGTGCCTCCGTTCTCCCAAAGAATGGCCTCTCAACACTTAAGCTGAGCTTCAGTCCTAGACTGAAATTCCTGGTAACTGACCAGGTGCCTCCATTCTCCCAAAGAATGGAATCTTAGCACTTAAGCCGAGCTTCAGTCCCAGACTTAAATTCCTAGTAACTGACCAGGTGCCTCCATTCTCCCAAAGAATGGAATCTCATCACTTAAGCTGACCTTCAGTCCCAGACTAAAATTCTTGGTAACTAACCAGGTGCCTCCCTTCAAAGAATGGAATTCATCGCTTAAATCTGATCATGTGAGAACACATCTCATGGTCACCTCAGAATGGCTCAGCACTCACATCTATCCATGGAAGGAACCAATCCTCTCACTGTGACAGAATGGCTCATCCCTTACATCTAACCATGGAAGGAACCAATTCTCTCATCATGTTAGAATGACTCACAAACTCATCACTTCCCCTTGGAGGGAACCTCGATCTGGAGAACACCAAGATTCTCCCTAAAGTATTCAAACTTTACTCTGGCCAATGGCTTAGTCAACACAACAGATATCTATTCAATTTCACAACATACTTGAGCTTAACTACTCCTCTCTGCACCATATCCCTGATATAGTGATATTTCATCTCGATATGCTTCAACTTGTCATGGAACACTGGGTTCTCAGACAACTTCACACAAATCTGGTTGTCGCAATATATACAAGTAGCATCCAACTAGAGATCAAATAAATCAAAGAGTAGCTTCCTCAGCCATACTGCCTCACAACTAGCTGAACAAGCTGCGACATACTCTATTTTAGCTGTACTTAGTGCCATGCAAGACTGTTTCCTGCTAAACCAAGAGATCACAGCTGATCCCATACTGAATTAGCACCCTGAATTGCTCTTCCTATCAATGGCATTGCCTGCCCAATTTGAACCAACATAACCTTCTAGTTTAATCTTCTATTTCACCTCATACTTGATCCCATAATCAACTGTACCCCTCAGGTACCTCAGAATATGCTTTGCAGCAATCAAGTGAACATGTCTCAGATCCATTAGGAACTGGCTCAAGGTGTTCACAGCAAAGCAAATATCTGGTCTCATATTCGTTAGGTACATCAAGGACCCAATCATATGACGATACAACATATCGTCAATCGCTTATGATGATGCATCACTTAATAGCTTCAGGTTCGATGCCATAGGTGTGGTCATGGCCTTGCAATCCATTATCCCGAATCTCTTCAGGATCTCTACCGCATACTTACCTTGTCCCAGGGAAATTCTATCTACATTCTGGCACACCTCCATGCCTAGAAAATAGTGCATCATGCCCAAGTCCTTCATTTCAAACTTGGAATCAAGCTTCCTCTTCGTATCATCAATCAACCCATCCATACTTGTTACAAACAGATCATCTACATATAGTATGAGTATCACTGAGGTACCATCTTCAACCTTGTAGTAAAGGTTGGAATATGCTTTACTCTTGGTAAAGCTCAAACTAGATAGAAAGCTATCAATTCTGCCTTACCATGTCCTGGGTTCTTGTTTTAAACCGTACAGGAATTTCTTCAATCTACACACATGAGACTCCTTGTCATGTGTCTCAAAACCGAGTGCCTTCTTTACATACACTTCCTCTTCCACTACACCATTCAAGAAACCACTCTTGACATCCATCTGGTGTATTTTCCATTTCATCACTACATCCAGAGCAAGTACTGATCTGATGGAAGTGTCTCTGGCTACAGGTGCAAAATTTTCTTCATAATCTATTCCTTCTTTCTAGGAGAAGCCACGAGCCAAAAATATTTCTTTATATTTCTCTATGCTTCCATCTGCAGCATGCTTGATCTTGTAGATCCATTTGGAAGTTACAACAGACTTCCCTTCTGGTCTTGGGACAATGTCCTTGACCTCATTCTTCATTATCTATTGATGCTCTTTGATCGTAGCATCCTTCCATTCTTTCCTTTATGCCANCACATACACTTCCTCTTCCACTACACCATTCAAGAAAGCAGTCTTGACATCCATCTGGTGTATCTTCCATTTCATCACTGCAGCCAGAGTAAGTACTGATCTGATGGAAGTGTATCTAGCTACAAGTGAAAAAGTTTCTTCATAATCTATTCCTTCTTTCTGGGAGAAGCCACGAGCCACAAATCTTGCTTTATATTTTTCTATGTTGCCATCTGCGGCATGCTTGATCTTGTAGATCCATTTGGAAGTCACCACAGACTTCCCCTTGGGTCTTGGGACAACATCCCAAACATCATTCGTCATGATCGATTTGTACTCTTCGATGATAGCAATCTTCCATTATTTCTTTTCTATCGCTTCTTCATAGTTGGAAGGTTCTTTATCAATGAAATCACATAATAAGGCTACATAACTGGAACAAGACCTGGTTCTTTTCCTTTCTCTATGATTTTCTTCTCGAGCCCCATATGTTTCTGCACCTTGGATAGCTTCTCGTACCTAAGCAGGTTTCCTCTTGTGAGGATTCTTCTCCTGAGGTAAATCTTCAAGTTCTTGAGGTTCTTCTATTTCTCGATCTTCTTCTTGATATTCTTCGTTCATGGCCGTGTCATGAATTCTGGTTGCTTATGTTTCTTCAGGTTCTTCAGCATGTCTCTTTATGGATTTGTTGTAAGCTGAGTCTTCGTCAAATGTTACATCCTTACTGATGTCGATCTTCTTTAATCCTCGGAAGTATATTCTGTAAGCCTTCAAGCTTTCAGAGTATCCCACAAATATACCCTTCCTTCCTGAAGGATCTAACTTTGTCCTCTTTTCTTTCGGAATGAGTATGTACACTGGACAGCCGAATATTCTGAGATGGATGAATTTTGGTTTCTTGCTAGAAAATACTTCTTCAGGTGTCTTATTCTCGAGTACTTTGTGTGGAGTACGGTTCTATACATACATCGTTGTTCTGGTAGCTTCTGCCCATAGATGCATGGGAAGATCTTGATCATGAAGCATGGCCCTTGCAGCTTCCATGATCGTTCTATTCTTCCTTTCTACAACCCCATTCTGTTGTGGATTATATGTAGTGGTTAACTCCCTCTTAATCCTTGAATCTTTGCATAACTCTTTGAATTCATTTGATGTGAATTCTCTGCCATTATCTGATCGAAAATTCTTGATCTTCTTTTTTTTGTGGTTCTCGATCAAGGCTTTGAATTCCTTGAACTTGATGAATACTCCATCTTTGTTCTTCATAAAGTATATCCATGTATTTCTAGAAAAATCATCAATAAAAGAAACATAGTATACATACCCGCTTAATGAATTGGATGACATCGGACCACATATATCGAAGTGGATGATTTCCAAGATTCATTTTTCCTTGCTCTCGCTACTTGGAAATGTCTTCTTTGTATTCTTTCCTTTTGCACATCCTTTGTATACACCTTCATGTTTTGTCTGCATTTTTGGAAGACCTTCAATAGCTTTTCTTGCAAGTGGTAGTTCCCTGTAATGCACATGTGCAAGCCTTCTATGCCAAATTTCATTTGGTTCTACCGAGTCATGAACCAAATCTTGTCCTGGTTATCCCTTAAATTTGTATAGACCTCCTTCTTGTTCCCCAATCACTACTGCATCATCAATAGTCTTTCCCTTTGGACACATAAGAACTTGGCCATCTACAAAAGAAACCCTCATGCATTTTTCATCCAATGTAGATATGGACAGGAGGTTCTTCTTTAATCCTGGTACAAACAATACATATTTCATCTTGATAGACTTTCCAGAGTCTATCTTATAGGAGGATTCACCACTACCTTTTAATGGATACAGGTAGTCATCTCCAAGTTTCACTTTGTGGGGTGATTCATGTTCTAATGGTTTCACAAAGGATTCTTTGAATATTGTCATATGTTTGGAAGCCAAACTATCTATAAGCCAATCATTTCTTCCATGTGTGATGTTTCCCATCAGATCGAAAAACAAAACATATTCTTCATCACTTGAAGAATCATCACTTTCTTGTCTGGTTCTCTTTGTGGAAGGTTCATCATCCTCTACAGCATGAGCATGATGTCTTCTCTTGTTTCCCTTCTTCTTGTGAGAGAAATTTTTGTTCTTAGGACATTCTCTAGCATAGTGTCCTTCTTCATAACATATGAAACATCTAAATTTGGTTCGATTCTTGTTAAATTTATTAGGATGAGAATGCTTACCTTTGTGATAATATGTCCTGCTTTTCTTAGAGTGTATTGTGAGAGCTTGATCTTCACTTACCATCTTTTCTTCTCGAGCTAATATCTGAGCTTCTTCTTGTGAGCATTCTTCCCATAGTCTACTGAAGTTGAATAGCTTCTTTCTTGCATAGATCCCTTGAATGAAAGAGTCACATGTCCTAGGGAGACCATTCAAGGTGGTCATTACAATCTCCACATTCTCTACCTCTTCATCCATTACTTGAAGGTGTTCTTTGATCTAGGAGACCCTTGTGAAGTATGACTGTATGGTCTCCACATTCTATATATTCGCATTCTAGATCTTCACATTCTTCAACTGGTTCCTCAAAGTCATCTTTTGTTTTATGTTCTTTCCTTCAAATAGTTTGGTCAGGGAATCAAACATAGATTTAGATGTCTTTAGGGAGGACACCTGTGGTATGAGGTGATCCTTGATTGAATCAGCAATAATCCTCTTATCCATGATCAATTTCGTTTTTTGTAAGGCCTTAGCCTCATCTCCCTCTGGAACTGGAACCTCTTCATTGATGTAAGATTCCAACTCACTTTCTTCCAGGACCAGGGAGATCCTATACTTCCAGGACCAGAAGTTATCAGCTCCCTCAATCTTTTCATCAAGCTTGGTATGATGAGACATCTTAACTGAGAACCTCAAATGGAAATACAAAGGATTTAGATCTTACCAGGTCAAGATGTTGGAACTGGATCTGGAGCTGAATTTTTGTATGTTAATTTGTCACAGTGGTCTAGGAACTGAAAACACAGTCTCACAAAGAATTCAGACAAATATGCATAAAATTGGCAAAATGGTGCTACAATGGAAGTAGCAGCTCTGTATAATCAAATGAATAATGAATAATATAATAAAATAATCATGTCATATGCATGAATTCCAAGACAATTCGAATTCCCAATGAGGTCATTCGAATTGAATGAGTTAGTTTAGCTTAACTGAATGTAAGCCACAGTAAACACTCAAGTTAACCACTGATCAAAACCCTAATTGACTCAACTGATCCCTAACTGAATTCGGAGTGTAATAAATGACTGAGTCTAACTAAAAGTAGCTTAGAAATATGTTACTGCAATCCAACCAACAAGTGGTGGCGCATCAATGACTCCAATGAACCCCAATGAGGTTAATTAAAGTTTAACTGACCATCAGAAGTGATTAGAGGCTCCCCTGTTGACTCCAGTTCATTAAATAATCAATTTAATCAAGGGAGGTGCCTTCACTACTTTGTTTAACTAATTATAACCATCAGTTAGACATAAAGTGCATTTACAACACTCAGATCACCCCCAAAGTGCTCTAGTTATCCTCTGTGAATGTAGGAGAAGGATAAGTTAGCCTCCTTGACTGAAGGTGGGTGTAGGTGTGTTCATGCTGATGTCATACAGTGCTCCTTTGATGTCAATTAAGTCAATAAAACTTAGGATAGTGGCTTAATTAGGCCAAATTGACCAAAATGAGTGTGTATGGTGGTAAATGTCTCCAACACCCCCCCTTAAGCTATACTCAGGAGGAGTAGAAAACATAAAGTGCATAAGAATTCTACGCCCCGGAAACTAAGGCCATAGGTCACCCTATACAATATTGAAAACTCAAACAATGCTAAAAAACAAACTAAGTGAGGAAAAGAGGGAACCCCCCCCCCCTCAAGCTAAACACCGAAAGTAGTTGGATCACCCTGATGAACTCACCCCCAACAGTGAATGGAGGTAAGTGAACTTCTTTTCTGAAAATATCTTGGTGATGATGTCTATAATCTGCTCATCAGTCGGGAAGAATTCCAGAATGATGTCCCTTTCATGCACTAGCTCTCTGATATAGTGCATGTGTATCTCTACATGGTTGGATCTGTGGATATCTTAATAGCACTTTGATTGTCACAAAAGAGGACAGTGGATAAAGTACTACCAAGATCAAACTCTGAAAGAATGCCTTGCAACCAAACAGCTTGGATGCAATCATTCACTGCTCCTCGATACTCGGCCTCTGCTGAAGACAATGCTATGGAAGCCTACTTTTTGCTAGACCAGAAAATGGGACCACCACCGAACATGAAGACATATTTGGAAGTTGACTTCTGATCAATAGAATCACCTTCCCAATCGGAATCTGTGTATCCAACCAGCTCTAGCTCAGAATCTGCATCATAGTGAATGTCGTAGGTCTCGGTTCCCTAAATGTAGTGGAGGATCCTCTTGGCTAACTTCCATTGACGATCATGGGGCTTCTGCATGTATCTTGATACAACATTCATGAAATAATAGATATCATGCCAAGAATGAGTCAAGTACAACAAGCTACCAATCAGTTGTCGATAAATAGTGTAGTCCATGGGAGGTGTGTTTTTTCCTTCTTCAAGGCTAATCCTTGAAAGGAAAGGGAATGGTGCAGGCCTACATTCAGCCATGTTAAATTTTACTAATATGTTTGATATGTATGTGGACTGAGTGACCATTATCCCATCAGAATGTTTCCCAATTTGAGCCCCAAATTGCTCATTTCAAATGCATTGTGGAGAGCAGTTTTGATGATTGAAATAGAAGCAACTGTGCTACCTGTTATCATTAAGTCATCAACATATAAAACAATAATAATCAAATGACCATCAAACTGTTGTATATACACATTTGGATCTGATATACACCTTTGGAAGTTTTGAGAGAGAAGGAAGGCATCCATCTTGGAATACCACTCTCTTGGGGCTTGTTTTAACCCGTATAGTGACTTCTTTAGCTTACAAACCAAAGATGGATCAGAGATTTAGTCCTCAAGATTCTTCATGTATTTATTCTCATGAATATCTCCATGCAAAAATGCTGACTTAACATCCATATGATGCACTTCCCAGTGCTTAGATGCTGAAATTGCCAAAACTAGGCGGATGGAGTCCATTTTTGCAACCGGTGAAAAGTCTCATGGTAGTCCACACCTTGAACCTGGGAGAAACTATTTTCCACCAGCATTTCCTTATATTTTTAGGTGATTCCATCTGCATCAACCTTATTCTGAAACACCCACTTGCATTGAGCCAATTTCCTTCCTGGAGGAAGAGAAACTAGCTCCCAAGTAGTGTTTTTCTGAAGAGAATTCATCTCTTCATCCATGGAAACTTGCCATATCGGATCCTTCTAAGCATGGTAGTAGGACTTTGGGTCTGAAATTATCATCAAATAAAAATATTTAGACAGAAAATAATTAGGACAAGAGAGAGCAATACCTGCTCTTTGGAAATCAGACCGGGCTCTCCTTGGATCATCCAGATTTCCAATGTTATCTCCTGCGGAGGAGAGTGTCTGTCGGGCCCATGTTGGGAGATGATTTTGTACTTCAAGTTATGATTCAGAATCTGATGTTTGCTGTAAATTGATATAAAAAATCAGAGGATCCAAATCAGCATCATCACACCCCATTTCATCATCCAAATATTTAGTAGAATAGGAAGGAAATTCAGCAGTTTTCTCCTTCACTAGTTCCACCTCTTGAAGAGGATAATCGAACTTGAAACTCCTTTTGATGATGATCTGTTATGTTTTGATATCCAATAGATTGAAACCTTTTGATTCATTAGTATACCCAATAAACAGACATTCTATGGTTTGCGGTTGCAAAGCCCTCCTTTTATCAAGTGGAATTTGGGCCCATGCAGTGTACCCAAACACCTGCAAGTTCGACACATCCGGATTGTGTCCGAAGTATTCTTAGAAATGGGTCTCCCCTTTAATGCATGAGTGTGTAAATATATTATGAATGTATTCTATAGCATGCAAGGCTTCATCCCACAAATTTTCAGCCAACTTCTTTGATTCCAACATACAGGTGGTCATCTCCTTGAGAGGCCAATTCTTCCTCTCCGCTACACCGTTCTATTGGGGAGTGTAGGGAATTGAATGCTAGAACTGAATACCACTTTGGGAGTATATGTGCAGCAAATAATTACTGACATAATCCCCACCATTATTATATCTCAAGGTATTGATATTTTTTCTAGATGCATTCTCAAGCAAGGCCTTCAATTCAGTGAATTTTTCACAGACTTCAAACTTCTTTTTTATAAAGAAGACCCATGTGTACCTAGAAAAATCATCAATAAAAGTCAGAAAATACCTTTATCCATTCATGTATGTGATAGGAATGGGACCGCTGATATCATAATGTATCAGCCCCAAGATGCATGTAGCTCGACTTGCCTTCCCCTGATCAAACTTGTGCTCAGGGTGCTTTCCAGCAACACAGCCCTTGCGAATTCCAGTGGTTTCCTTGATGATCGGGAGGATTTCAACCATGGAATGTTTCTGAAATTTCTGCAAGTATTTGAAGTTGAGATGGCTGAACCTCTCATTCCACAGTCTACTAACTTCATTTCCATGAGTCAAGAGTGCGATGGGATTTGCATCCGCCACAAAATGGGAAAACTCATAGGATTTTTCAAGATGGTTTGCAAGGCCTTTTGCAACAAGTTTCCCAGATTCAAGTTCCATGATCTATACATCATTCGGGATGAAGGATACTCTATTGGGAACTACTATATGTGTCATTTGATAAACACTCAGGAGGTTTGATGCCAGATACGGTACATACAAAACATTTGAAAAATATCCATTCTCAAGATCAACGGTGCGTTGTCCTTCTGAAATGATGGTGGAGTCATCTCCCATGTGGAAGGGAATGGATTTGCTAGTCTCCAAAGATGAAAAGGAGTCTCTTTCAGCCATCATGTGGTTTGAAGCTCCTGAATCTATCAAGAGTGCATTGGACTTCAAAGTGGTTTCCATGATGACATGACCTATTTCATGTTGTGGTTCCCGATCTTGTTGATCTCTCCTCCAAAAGCTTTTCGGAAGATTAATATGGTTTCTCTGAAGGAGAGAGGTAGATTCATTAAGTTTCTTCTTCATGTAGGCATGTTCAGGGTGGAATCCCTTCCCGCAGTATGAACACTTGAATTTTTCCTTTCCATGATGCCCTTTTCCTTTGTTCTTATTTGAGCCAAAAGACTCATCATGTTGTTGGTTTTCAACTTTAGACTTAGGAGATTCGAGTTTAGTTTTTGGACTCTTCTACTACTTTCCTTTACCCTTCATATATTTGGGCTTCGAGACATGGAGGGCTTGATCATGGGATGATCTAATGACCCATATCTAGACAAGCTTATCATGTTCACTTGTTAGAGACTCAATGAAGGCATTGAGTGAAGGCATCTTCCATCCAGGGGTTGTGATATTCCTCGCACCGAATGTAGAGAAAAAAATCGAATAATCAGCTCCAATTTTGGAGAGTATGGCGAGGATGAGCTGATCATCCTCCTTCTCCACTTTGCATTGCTTCAACAGTAAGACAATGTGCTTGAAATTTGTGAAAAATTCATTCAAGGTCTCGAAATTGGAAGGTTGGAGAGGCATCAACTAATTCTCAAGATGGTATACTCTCAAATCATCATGTTTTCCATACAAACTTTCCAATTTGTCCCATATTTCCTTTGAAGTCTTCAATCCCGAAAGATGGAAAAGAAGGTCCCAGGAAATAGAGAGGCACAAGAATCTGAATGCTTCATCTTTCTTGTTCAAGAATCTAGCTTTGTCTATCATAGAAGTAGAATTTTCTTCAGTGTCAATAGTTACCCTATAGATTCCTCTTTCACGTAGCTGGATATCCATGTATCCTTTCCATGAGTGGAATTGAACGTAGTCAAGAGTTCTACAGAAGAAGCCATCTGAAAATATTGGAGCGAATGCTTTCACCTATTAAAAACCTGAAAATCACAACAAAAGGGGCACCATAAGTTCAGACAACCTGCACATTTTAGGCTTTCATCACACCCAGCATAATCAATCAAGCAAGCTTGATCAACAATTTCCTTACTTGGGGTATTAAGTGGTAAGCCTTGGCTTCTGGTGCAGTGCTGGATTTTTGAGCTATTGCTCAATTTTTCATGCAAGATATGTCAAAAACCTTGTTCTTAAAATATCTAAGCTTCGTCCTGTCGTGAGCTCTTATACCATATTAATTTCTCACAGTGGTCTAGGAATTGAAAACACAGTCTCAGAAAGAATTCAGACAAATATGCATAAAATTGGAAAAATAGTGCTTCAATGGAAGTAGCAGCTCTGTATAATCAAATGAATAATGAATAATACAATACAATAATCATGCTAGATGCATGAATTCCAAGACAATTCAAATTCCCAAGGAGGTCATTCAAATTGAGTGAGTGAGTCTAGTTTAACTGAATGTAAGCCATAGTAAACACTCAAGTTAACCACTGATAAAAACCCTAATTGACTCAACTAAGCCCTAAATAAAGTTAGAGTGCAATAAATGACCAAGTCTAACTGAAAGTAGCTCAGACACATGTTACTGCAAGCCAACCAACAAGTGGTAGCGCATCAATGACTCCAATGAACCTCGATGAGGTTAACGGAAGTGTAACTGACCATCAAAAGTGGTTGGAGGTGCCCCTGTTGACTCTAGTTCATTAAATAATAATTAAATAATCAATTTAATGAAGGGAGGTGCCTTCACTGCTCTGTTTAACTGATTGTAACCATTAGTTAGCAATAAAGTGCATTTATGACACTCAAATCACCCCCGAAGTGCTCCAGTTAGCCTCCTCGAATGTAGGAGAAGGCTAAGTTAGCCTCCTTGACTGAAGGTAGGCATGGGTGTGCTCATGATAATGTCATATAGTGATCCTCCATTGTCAATTAAGTCATTAAAACTTAGGATAGTGGTTTAACTAGGCAAAATTGATCAAAATGAATGTGTATGGTGGTAAATGTCTCCAACATTGTAGAGTTGGTTCAGGAGCAGATTACGGTTTAAATTTCCTGGAGTTCTTTCCAACAAAAAGATTTGATATTGATCTCTAAAATTTGATTTTGAGGAGGAGATCAATCCAGGCCTGAGCTCACTCAAAAATTCCACTTCTGTGGAAAGCCCTAATTTTTGGCAGAAGTGTCAGGTCAAAAACTGAAAATGCTCAGAATCATATTCTGCTTCGACAAAAAGATGCACCCTAGAGAGGAGAGTTAGCACAACCTTCATTTACTTAAAATATGTGGAGAGAGATCCAAAAAATAGGAATCCCTAGTTTCCATGGCTGAATAGTGTCTTCTTCAGAGGTTAGCTTAGATACCATGTTAGATTTTTGTCATTTAAGCTAGCATTATCTTAGGATATTTAACTAAGAGAATAACAAGCACAACAATATAATAGAAGAGACAATGAACACAAAGTTTTCCTCAGGGAAACCATAAAGGAGAAAACCTCGCAACTTCCTCAGAGATAGAATCAGCACCAAAATGAAAACCCCAAAAAACAGTAAGATGATCTCCCGACATCAGTAGTCTCTCTCTCTCTTGTCTGCACAACTTATTCTCTCTTGGTTATGTGCTACAACTGAGTGTGAGTGAATGTATGATAAATAGAGAGACTCACTCTCTATTTATACTAATTCCCAACTTCACAGTAACTCACCTAGGCTGACTTCTCTAAGAGAGTCTAATAACCCTAGGGCCCCACAATTGCGGGGACATTAACCCTTGATCAATAGGAGGGTTACCCACAATGACTTTACATGACTTGTTTGCATTATAAAATCTCCTGATAGGAACATAGGGGCATGGCATGACTCAACCAATTCCTAGAATAGACATCGGGGTACAATACATAAGATATACAAGTGAATACATTCCAAAGTTACAATTACATCAACATCTACCCACCTGCGAGTGCGCAAGGAGGCGTTAATGACCCCCAAGGAGACGAAAATGACCCCCAAGGAACCCAACAAAATTTTCCAACTTGCCTAAAATAACGTTGGAGTAAGGTAAATAGAGTAGGAATGCAAATTGTTTTGTTTATTTCAATGTTTTTTATTGTTTTTCAAAGAAAATTCTCAAAAAAATTGAAAATCACTTGAAATGGGCCAAATTTGATATTCCGGGTACAAATTACCTAAACAAAATGACAAATAGCAGTGAACCATGCCAAGAAAGGAACGGAACAAACCAATCATAGGACCCAAAGCCTGAATTAAACCAAGAAAACCTTGAAGATGAATTACACGGGGATTTAAACCAATTAAGAATTTTGAGTGATGAATTGAAAAACACTAGGGAACCCTCTCGGGTTTCCCTCGCCACATCACTACAAAACATGATAGAATATATCAAAATTTCCCACAGTGAGATAACTAGTTTGAGCGAATATAGGGATTGAATGAGAGCATTATAGCACTTGTATATCCAAAGAGGATATAAAAAACCTGACTATCACAAAAGCCCAAGTGTGGAGCAAATTTACACATCTGAGAATAGGACAGCCTCCATATGTGAGGAAGAGGCTAGTTTGCATGGACTGATGTAATTACCATCCATGGAGATATAACTGGAGGAAGAGATGGTTATTGGTTTTTGACAAGCCTCCATGCAACAATGTCGAGGTCTCACAATATTTTCTCAAGAAACTGTGGGATGAGTTTGTGTTAGGGTTGCATGTGAACTACTTCGGCATCATTGAGTTCTAGGGAATCAGTTTTGGCTCATCCCAAGATCGACCTCACACCCACCGGAACCCACTCAAAGTACCTTCTACACCTAGGCGAGAGCCTAACCCTCTTCCTCAACCCCCTGGGTTAGCTAGCGGACTAGATGAGATCCATGAGTCCATTAGACATGCCACACGACAACTTCTCTGTTATACCAAAATCCTGTTGCCATCATGTGATAAGACATTTGACATACCTACTTTCCCTAATTCCCAGCTTCTGGAGTGAAAACTAAATGGTTTTTCATCAATCTTACATGAAAATCCCCAGCAAAGTCGCCAGATTTGTTAGCTGGAATATTTCACCTCCTCCGGACAGCAAGGTGTTCCACTGGTCTGAATGGTTCAGATCTAGAACAAATATAGGACAGAGGTTGAAGAGTCTCTCTAAATGATGTAGATATCTGGAATACAAGGCTTTGATAGTTCACCTGTGTACCTGCAAAAAAGCTCAACACGAAATGAATAAAAAAAACCAGAATATGATCTACTAATCTATGCTAGTGACTATGGAATCTAGCAACATATATATGCGAAATCACAACAACAACATCATATGTGAGATAGAAATCAACTTGCATTAGAAATATGAAGAAGTTTACAACCAAGCCTTAGTGTTGACATGCATCTCCATGAAACCAACTCTTCATCCCCAAAAGCTCTGACTCTAGCTCTCTATGCTCTCTCCAAATGATCTTGGGCCAAGAATCAATCCAACAACATAACAATACCTTCCATGTTCTCCCCCTCAACCATGGCTATGAGCTCATATTTATAGGGCTTTAATGGATAGAGGTTGAGAAATTAGTGGGTGAGGTGGCCTCTAAGATCTTAGGATGAGGAATCTCGAGCTCAACCAATACAAAACATTAAGGATAAGGTAGTACACGAGGCTTATCATTTATAAGCCTCGAGAAAATTCTCTTTTTCCCTTTTTACCCAGAGTACCGCGCTTCTCCTTCTATGATAGAGCGGTTATGGTAATAACCGCCTGAGGAAAAAGGACAACGGGTGGTGGCACCGCTTGTGGACAAACAATGAAAGGCGGTGCGAGCAGGGGTACCGCTACTGGATAAAGGGGCATGCACGGTGCCTGGAATTTGTATGATAGATTGATGAAAAACCATTTAGTTTCCACTCTAGAAGAGCCATTAGGGGCCATGAATTGTATATTCTGTAGTTGCTTTGATTGTTGTATTCCCTTTTCATTCAAAGAGAGTTTGTGTCTCTTGCATTAGATTTTGCATTATTTTCTTTGGTTGAAACCTCTTACTCTTTTTTGTAGATATTATTCATTGGAATTGGAAATATACATTTCATTTTCTTGAGTAGGAATTGGTTTTTTTTGGACTTATAATGCATGAGTGATCCATGTTGTTTTGAGTCTTTGTTTTCTTGAGTGATTCTTGTTTCCTTTTGCATGCTGATTATTTCATTGCTTGGTAGGAAAGATTGGTTCTTTGTTTCCTTGTTTGTTTCAAAGAGAAGTTTTAGTTTTCTCTCTCCTTTGCTTTATTTGCAAGCATATTAATCGATTTTATTCTTGTTTTGTGCATGATTGTTTGAAATTCTAGATCTTACTTTCATTGAGAAGAAATATTTGTTTTCAACTTTGCATGCATTAGAGCTAGTTTTGTTTGGAAACGTTAGTGAAATCATCTTTCCATTGAGTTTTTATGCATCTTTTCAAGCATGAAAAGATAGGAAACATTTATTATTTATGTTTGATGTTCTCTAGATCTCTTTTTTATTTTCCTTGAAGATTTTTGGGGTGCATTGATATTTCCCCTTTCATTTGAAAAGATAGAATTGCATTTGCATTTGGGTGTGGATTTTTGGAAGAAAAATAAATCTCTCTCCCTCTCTTAGGTAGAATTTGATTGAAGAGGAAAACTTCCATCATCATATAGATCAGTGTGCATCTTCTTTAAATTCAAGTTTTCACTCCATGGTTCCACCTAAACACACAAGATAAAATTAACAGTAGTACTAGGTTAAAACATTTAGCAATTTGAGTGATAAGTTAGAGATGTGTTTGGGCTTCGTTAAGTGTAGGAGTTGCCGTTACTTGTCTGCATTACATCCCGGGACTCACATGATTCTTCCACGTACCATCTGTATATCGAATGGCCTTTCACATACCCTTGAGGTATATAGAAAGGTACTTCACGTACTCGATTGTATATAGGAAGGCCCCTTGTGAACGGTTATGCATTAGACAGCACTACTACCGATTTGAGCTCCCTCGTACCTTGCGTATATCAGGAGACCCTTTTAGGAATCCTCAAACCATATAAGTTATCCTTTTGGCCTATCCTGTGAGGTTCCTGACTCTTATCCACTCCTTTCACATGTTTTCTTGTTGCTTTTAGTTTGATTAGTACTTGCTTGTGCATGGTAGTTAGAGGGTTATTAGAGAGTTTAGAGATGGCATCCTCATCTGGGACTACCACTCAAGAGGTCCCTTTCGAAGGTGTACCTTTTGTATTCCCTCCAAGTGAAGGTATTGGTCCTCCCTTTATTGCCACTCTAAATCTTCCTAGATTAACTATAGGATTACCAGTCTGGATGTTTAATACGATAATTCCTATTACACCTAATGTCTCAAATGTCACCTCTTCTCTGGGAGAGGATCGACCTCAACGTAATCCTGCTCCTTCTTCACCAGCTGTGGCTTCATCTCTTTCTTCTTCTTTGCTTGACCAAATCTCTATGTTTAGTAGTCATGTGGATAAGAATAAGAAGAAAGGGAAGAGTGAAAAGAAGAAGGGTAAGAATGAAAAAAAGAAGCAACCATCTTCTCTTGATGGTGCTCGTTCTAAGAGAACACTTGAAAAACCCAAGTTCCCATGTAAGATTTGCAAGGGGGGCAACCTTCTTAAGGAGTGTCCTGGTCTCTCCCATGTACAAGAAGAGTGGTCTAAAAGGTCCAAACCATCTGTTTCATCAACCTATGATCATCATGTTGACGATACTCCCTCAACCAGTGACCCATTGGTAAAAGGTCGTAAGGGTAAAGTCTTGTATCCTTGTTTAATTTGCAAGGCTATGCATCGTACTTTTCTTTGTCCAAGCATTAATGAAGCTTCGTGTTGGTTGGAAAATATTACTGATCATCAACAGGTAATTCCAACAAGTGATATTAAATTATCCCTCGATCCCCCACTAGTTGACCAAGTGGTCGATTCAGATTTATCTGTGGTTGATCCCACTCTTCATTTGGAGAGTGAAGTTAAAGTGGTTGAATCAGTGTCATTTCCACCCAATCTCTCTCCTTCATGAAAGAGTGTTAAGACTGAAGTAGTCATTTTGACCAAATCTTCATCTTGTTCTTCTCTTCCAATAGAGAATGAACCAAAACCCGTCGAATTTTTTATGCTTCGTTCTGATTGTTCTCAACAAGAGGAAATTTTGTCTGTTTCGACAGAACCCTCTCTGAGTACTGAGGTTATTTCCTTTGACTGGAGTAACCTTACAGAGTCTTCTCTGCATTCGAGTGTTCCTTTACATATAGTTGTGAATGTTACTGCTAGGTGGATACTTCACACTATTGTTGATGAAGTGGCTTCTATTAGTATTCTATCCTCAACTGCTTGGAAAGCTTTAGGGTCTCCTTAGCTTTTTCCAGCCACTGATCAGATACTAGCTTTTAATCGAAGGCCTACTGCACCTTTAGGGATCCTTCCTCATTTACCTATTACATTAGGAGGGGAAACTATCTATATTAATGTTATGGTGGTCCAAGTTCCTTTAGATTTCAATATGCTCCTAGGACATGATTATGTTTATGCCATAAAGGTTGTTGTGTCCACACTCTTTCGAGTTATGCATTTTCTCCATGATGGGAAGATTGTGACCATTGATCAGCTTTCCCTTGCTACACCTGACCATTGCATTACTCTTATTAATCAGGCTGCCCTGAATGTGCCACATGTTCTTGTGGTTCCTTCACCTTCTTCTAGTTAGATTCTTCCCAGCATAGGTAAAATGGGGGGCATTGCTCTAGTCTATTGACATCATAATGGAGCTAAGTCGCTAGCTTTTATGAAATGGGGGAAACCTACCAACCTCTTGATATTATGTTCGGTAGGAGCAGGTTTTAGAGCATAGTTTAATTTTGGTTTCAAGCTCGTTAAAAAATAAAACCACTCCCTAAGCATAGTTTATGCTTTTGGTTTCAAGCTCGTTAAAAAATAAAACCACTCCCTAAGCATAGTTTATGCTTTTGGTTTCAAGCTTGCATAAAAATGAAACCATGTTTTGAGCAAAGTTCCCATTCTATGTCAAGCTCATTAAAAAATGAAATAGAACTTGACCATCATGTTAGGTTCTGACCATCATGTCACTTTTCCTTGAGTAAAGTTCCTATTCTATATCAATCTCGTTAAAAAATGAAATAGCACCTGACCATCATGTCAGGTTCTGACCATCATGTCAGATTTTCCTGAGTAAAGTTCCCATTCTATGTCGAGTTCGATAAAAAATGAAATGGATCTTCTTAAGCATAGTTTACCTTTTGGTTTCAAGCTTGCATAAAAATGAAACCGTGTTCCAAGCATAGTTACCTTCTGTTTCAGGCTTGCGTAAAAATGAAACAGATCCCCTTCCCTTGAGTCAAGTCTTCCCTTGAGTCAAGTCTTCCCTTTAGTGTTAGAACTTGAACCTTCTTTTCACCTGCCTGATTCTCGTTCTTCCTACCCCCTTGGTGAACATTTTGACATTAGTAACCAGGTTTTTTAGGTTGGGTATGGAAGAAGAATCATTAAATGAAACGAAGCTTGGGGGCATGTCGAGCCACTAGCAACCATGCTAGGGGTAAGCTTCGCTAGAAATCATGTTGGGGGAAATATTCTAACCTCTGTATATCATGTTAATGGGATTTTTCAAGCATAGATTACCCATTGGTTTCAAGCTTGCGTAAAAATGAAACCAATCCCTGAGCATTCTTTCAACTGATCTTCGAGCTCGTTAAAAACAGTAAGATGGTGTTGAGCTTACTTTTTATTTTTCATGCTCTGGTTAAAACATGAAAAGTGGTTTGAGCTTAGTTTATTACTTTTTCGTGCTCTCGATTCAAACATGAAAAAGGTCAATGGATTTCTCTTTAACCCCTTTTCAGGCTCCCTAAATACAAAAATATCGTCAAGCAATCTTGTCTTCTTCACGCTCATTAAATTATTTGAAGAGTCATCCACCCGATGGTAGGTTATCTCTTTCTCAGTTGGGATAGGACTATTTATGAGAAAGGAACACTCCAGCCAATCATGATTGGAGGAGTTCTCTAAGGTATGATTTTACACTTTTTCGGGCCTTAGAGACTAAATCATATGAAAAAGGACCCCCATGGAGTTTTCTTTCGTAGTCGTTCAGACTCTCTAAACATGAATGATACTGAGTTCTCTTCCAGTGGACTCGTTAAATTAAACATTGAGAGACCCATTTTGGGAATGAACCCCTCCTCTCTCATGTTTGTAAAACATATGAGACTAGAATTGTCTTCTGACAAGCTATATCGAGTGTTTGCTACCCTCTTTGAACTCATAAAACTGAAAAGAGGCACTCATCAATCATGATGGGGAAAATGGGAAGGGAATCATTTTGTAAATAATGGCAGTTTTTTGTCATTACCTTTGAACATGGCACTTTTCTACACAATCATGTCAGTCAATTGGGTATTCAGCTGATCTCCGTGATGATCCCCTTTCATGAGTCATGTCAATCCTTTGAGCCCTTGAAAAGAATGCATTGTCCACTATCGCATTGTGTATCTGTCCTGTCTAGTCATGCTGCCAAGTCATTTAGTCGTGCCGCCTGATGTTCAAAGGGGATATGAAGAATTTTTACCTCTGCAGTCTACACAGTCTTTGTGTCAGTATCTTTGAGTCAGTCATATGGTTACTACATTCACATCATTCCAAAACTATGTTCCAAGTTTCATGTCATCGATGTGGGACTCATCATGGCCCTCCTTCGGAGAGACTATTCCCATTGACATCAACTCATCATCTGGGAAATAGTCTTAGAAACAATATTTAGTACCTTGAGATCTGTATGCCTTAATGACAGATTCTCTCGCTCTCAAAATAGGTTCACATCATTGACCTTTGATCGATAGAATTGACTGGGTGTTCGACATCAGGACATCTATTCACACTTAGTAGATTGTACTAGGGTGCCTTGGGAGTCATTGACATTAATGGTGATCTCCCTCACACTTGTTAACGGTTCACATCATTGGCTGGTAATCAAGTGGTTTCTACCATGTTCAACTTCAGATCATTGTAATCACATGGATAGAATCATACTTTGTGGAAGACGAGACGAAGACCTTGGGCATTTGTTTAAAAGCGCTCATTGCTTTTTCCCTAGGTTACGATGGACTTTTGTATATCTAGCATGGATCCACATTTGTATGGTCGTGGCTATGCTCAAATTTGTGTCTGTATGACATATATCTACATTGTATGTCTAGTAGCTATGTCCAAGTTTGAGTCCTCTATCACATGGATCTACACTGTATTCTAGTATCCATGCTTGTTTATTCCACTCATGGATCTGCCTTGTATTGGTTTGCACCTATGAGTTTGGTTACTTGTGTATATGAGTCAACATACTGATGTACTACAAATTCCTACTTGACTACATACTCCGATCGAGCTGACATTTTCTTCTCCCGGCGACGACTTGTTCTCAAAGCTCTCATTTATCGTGTCACTCTAAGACTCGTGCTTTGGGGGGCATCCTGTTATACCAAAATCTTGTCACCATCATGTCATAAGACCTTTAACATACCTACTTGCCCTAAATCCCATCTTTCGAAGTGGAAACTAAATGGTTTTTCATCAATCTATCATACAAATTCCCAGCACCACGCATGCCCCTTTATCCAGGAATGGTACCCCTACTCGCACCGCCTTTCATCGGTTGTCCACAAGTGGTGCCACCACCCATTGCCCTTGTTCCACAGGCGGTTATTACCAGAAACGCTCTGTCATAGAAGGAGAAGCACGGTACCCTGGGTAAAAAGGGAAAAAGAGAAGTTTCTCGAGGCTTCTAGATGATAAGCCTCATGTACTACCTTATCCCTACTGTTGTGGGTTGGTTGAGCTCGAGATCCCTCATCCTAGGATCTTAGAGGCCACCTCACCCACTAATTTCTCAACCATCTCTATCCATTAAAGCCCTTTAAATATGAGCTCATAGCCATGGTTGAGGGGGAGAACATGGAAGGTATTGTTATGATGTTGGATTGATTCTTGGCCCAAGATCATTTGGAGAGAGCATAGAGAGCTAGAGTCAGAGATTTTGGGGATGAAGAGATGGTTTCATGGAGATGCATGTCAACACTAAGGCTTGGTTGTAAACTTCTTCATATTTCTAATGCAAGTTGATTCTATCCCACATATGATGTTGTTGTTGTGATTTCGCAAATATATGGTGCTAGATTTCTTAGTCACCAGCATAGATTAGTAGATCATATTCTGGTTTCTTTGATTCGTTTCATGTTGATATTTTTTGTAGGTACATAGGTGAACTGTCAAAGCCTTGTATTCTAGATATCTACAGCATCTAGGGAGAGTCTTCAAGCTCTTTCCTCTATTTGTTCTGGATCTGAACCATTCAGACCATTGGAACAACTTGCTTTCCATAGGAGGTGAAATATTCCAGCTAACACTCAAGCATACCAATTTTGTGGCTATGTCCTCGTAGAGTGAGCAAGACCCCCCTGAGATACACAATTCTGCACGATCTACTGGTGGTGGGTGAGGGAGAGAATATACATGCGGTAACCAGGTTGATCCATCCAGATCAATGGGACTAGTGCCACATCGTTGTTCTTGTTGTGGGAATCCATGCCAGGTTCCCATGCAGGAGCATGCCACAGAGAGCTACCTACACCAGGTTATTAGACCAGTCCATAAAGTCATTGTTTCCTTATATCACTAAATAAGTTTTTTCGTGAGGAAATACAATCAAATAACAAACCATAATTAGATCCCCAAAATTGGATTTATTATACTCTCAATCTACGATGCCCTGTGAGATTTTTTCTTCTACAACAAGAGAAGAAATGGTTCCAAGGAAATCCAAACCTAGATTACATGTTGATATAATGATAGGTACTATGGAAAATGTCACAACTAATCAATTCTCAAGTCAAACAGGAAATATATTCTTGTGCTTTATTAGCCATCCATTGGAAGTCTTATACATTTGGATTTGTTTATGGACTTATAAATTATAGACACATATGGTGACCAACACCTTAGCGCAAATTGAAATTTGGTGGCCAGTGCAAGAGGTTTAGTGATTCACTCATCAAATTTTTGTCCACCCTTTGAACTACCACCTCACCATGGTCATAGAAGGACGCCTTAAAGAAAAAGAGGATGCCATGAAACTTGAAAATTTTTACCTATTGAAGTCAAGACCAATTTCTGGAGTTGAAAAAAAATACCTTCACCATTGGCTCTCTTGATAGCACTTAATTATGGCCCATTGAATGTTGGAACCAAAGTAAACAAAAAACATATCAAGGAAATCCATAGTAGTTTTTCTAGGATTGTTATCCTTAATTGATGGTGAGGAATAATCATTAGTGAATAGGCCTTTAAAAAGATGGACCTGTTTAGGCTTAGGCAAGAGAATTCCTTGAATGTGTCCTAAACCCACTTGAGATTTAAATAGATAACACATAGAGTGCAATGCCATAACATATAGTGTGTGAGCTAGCATACACCCTTTCTAAATGGACCTAAACAATAGTACCTCCTTGGACTTGCACTTACACAAATTAAGACAGATTGAGGTGTTATTAAAAAGGGTTTCTATAGTATTGATGAAAGTTTTTCCAAACCCTAAGGTATTTAGCATGCACATAATGATAATCCACTCAATCAATGCATATTCAAAAGCTATATAGACTCCTCTAACGTTGTTTCAACAATACATGTATATTGAGCATCGATCCTTGTCTAGGATCATCTAATGTTATTTCAACAACACCAAGTCATTTTTATTTTTTATCATTAATAATAAATTTACAAAGTGTGAATCCTTGGGTAGGCTCATATGTTATAGTTGTCAATAGAGAAAATCCAACAAATTGTGAGTTTTCCTTTACAATTTTTTTCCATTCAACATGAATCATAATTGGCTTATCCATCCATTCCTCAATGATTCTAGTGATCAGATTCATACATGGATATGTCAAAATTCTAAGGATTCCACTCTACATTAACCAATATAGTACGACAACCAATAATCTTCCATTGTAGCATTGTGATTTTAGTAGCCAACGTTACCCCCTTTTTTGTATGGTTGTCCACTTGTGATTTTTTTCACAATTTCAATGGGGGTTATCTTGTGGATAGAGATATGGATGACCTATGATGATTTGGTAATGATGACATATCACACTCTAATGCCACTTACTCATGTCATACTATAGAAATCTTAGCTTGTTTTCATGAACGGTGGCACATGGGTTCATGTCTTTTGGGAAGATATTTATATTGATGTTCATAAGCCTTAAAAAACCATTAGTAGGAATACTTTTCTAACTTATTCATACCTTTGTATCATTGATATCTAGGGTTGATACTTATAGAGAATAATTACATCCTAATTATAGGTTTGTTGTGAGTTGTAAGTCCAGTAAAAAAAACTAGAAAACACACCTTTGTTAAACGAGTTAGACTCTTGGAGGTCCTTACATCCATTCATGCTCCAAATGAAGGTTGGGTAATGATGGGTTTGTCGTGAGTTGTAAGTCTAGTAAAAAGAAAAACTAGAAAGGACAACTTTGGTAGACGAGTTAGAATCTTGGTAGTCCTTACATCCATTCATGCTCCAAATGAAGGTTGGGTAATGAGAAATAAATTTCCCAATATTGCACATCGACTACTGGTTCCGAGTTTGATGGATTTATTCTTAGGAGATACATGAAAAGGGGGTGGGTCTAGTCATTTTGTGAGGGTTGTTTTATTCCCTAAAATCTACCACATTCACATAGTAATGAACATAAGAATGATAATGTGTTTTAGTCCTAGTTTATGTGCATACATAGGATTGTCAATTGCTAATTAATAAGTGTATCTAATAAGGCAGGATAACTTCGTTGAGGTTTAATATGCAAGATGTTACAGTTTCATCTTACTTCACTTTAAAGTTAGAGGGAACTTTCGTCCATGCACTTGGAGAAAAATCAAGAAAAGTGTCACATGAATAGAATGATCCATGCTTAGGTTATGAGGACTTCATTTCTATTATATGGAATGTTTCAACAAGAAGATATAGCAAAATTAGGTTTATATACATATGGATTTATTGATGGAAAAAGTCCTATATCTTATTGTCCAAGAACATTGTCTAAATGCAATTGTAGAGATCTTCTATAACTTATAATTTTATTTTTTTATTTGTTTGTTAAATTAGATAAACCAAACTTAGTGTGAAAAGAGATTAACTATTGTCATGAGTTATGTAAATTATTATAAATATTCTTAAAGTAAACTAAAATGTATGAAACCAATAAAATATTCCAAAATATATTATGGTTGTTAGATTTGATAAATCTAATAATATAATAGAACTAGATTGGGTATATATCATTTAAATAAATATTAGGAGATAATAGACTAGCACACCCACATAGTTTGTGGTTGGATCACATAGATAGGGATCAAATGGTTGAGTTATAGTTATGGAATGGAAGACAATTTGGATTGTCTTTTATTCCTCATATTTTTCTAGTTAAACTGGTTCAAGTGTGAGTTATCCATATCTAACTACATTCTTTTTGTCACACATTCTTCTAGTTATTTACCATGAACTCTTAGTTATCCATTCATCGACTATGAGTTATCCATGCATTAGTACCAATTATCCTTCATGAAGCTAGCTACCAATTATTTCTTATATTCCTTTTTTTATAATTATTTATTTCAAATTTTGAACGACTGCCATAAAATCAATCTCGAGAGTACCCTTGTCTCATCCTCATCCATAGATGAAAAAGTGTAGGCCGTAGTTCACTCCAAATCTCAAATAAAAACGTCTATCAACTTAAAAGTAATAATAATAAAATAAATTAATATAGTTTTTTATTATTAATGGAATATATAACTATTTTAATGTTTTTAGATGAATATTATTATGATTTTTACTTCATATATGTTTAAACTAGCATATATCCATTCCAAAAACGAGTTTTATTTTTGGTACACAACTTGAGAAAGTTAGGTAAAGTTACACATCTTACCCATTGTGAGAATTATTTTTTATTTTTGGTACATAACATGACACGGTAACATTACACATCTCCTCCATAATGAGAACTACTTTTTATTTTTGACACATAATGTGACATTGTTACATAACATTATCTCCCCATAATGAATTGTAAGAACCTCATTACTCTTAGTACAATAACTAATAAATAAATAATTAAAAAAAGTATTTATGACAATCAAAATTAATTTATTTAAATTATTTAATATTTTAAAAAATAATTATCAGATCTTTTTTATGTTATAAAATACATAAAATAATTTTTATATAACCAAATTTATTCCTTAAATACTTATTAAAAACCAACTAATGAATTAAATAGATTGAAAATAAATATTATTAACTTAATATAAATGAATTAAATAGATTGAAAATAAATATTATTGACTTAATATAATTTTACACCGTTGCAATATATATACATATATAATTTACGAAAATACACTCAAAATCTTTTCAGAGTTTCTCGACTGATTATGTAAAACCTTATCACCGTTTAGTTGGGGATTACTTATTTCTCATGAACTTACACCTCGATATGAACCTCATAGAGCAATCCCATTAATCGGCATAGCCATGTAAGTCATAGACCTTGGTTAGAGCACTCTTCATAATATTATTTGTATGAGAAACCTCAACATCATATAGCAATAATCAGCATAGCCATGGAAGTCATAGACCTTGGTTAGAGCACTCTTCCTAATATTATTTGTATGAGACTGGTTGGGAGCACTCTTCATAGTATTAGGGTTATTGGAAGTTAATTAAACTCAATGCAAAGCTTTTTTTTTCATTTTTTTAATAAATAGTGTGGATTAATATTCATTTCCTTGGAATGTTTTATAGAATTTTATTATATGTAAAATTTTATTTTTATTTTTTATGAGATATTAAAACAATTTGTTAATTTTTTGAAAAATTATTTTTTTAATATTCTGTAAAAGAATAAGTTTATACCAATTTTGTAATTTTATTGATTTAATTTTTTAATGGTCTAAATCAATTGATAGACTTAATTATCATTTGTGTAGTGGTTATTATTTTTTTATCTCTATAGAGGTTAGCTTCTATTACCGAAGTGTTAGAGTTCTAGAGTGTCAAATCCATGATATAATGATTCCATGTCTTTAATATTAATTGAGATTAGCTTTTATCCACTAGTTTATCTCATAGCCTATGTTTGATATGCAACATTCTTATGAGTACTCCATGGAAATAATGTTCTATATGCCTCAACTTCTCACTAGCATCCCTAAACCACATTCCCATCACTACTATCACTAGATTGTTGAGTGATTGAATATCATTTAGTTGTTTGTTGGATTTTTCTATTCCAATCCCTTGGTAACACTAAAGGGAGAAAAGTAAGAATCATCCATGGGATTTTTCAACCACCTTCCTCAATTGTTGAAGAATCGAAGGATAGTGCATCAAAGTTTCATGGGATCACTTAAGATGCACAGGGAAATGTTCTGAAATGGATGCATAGAGAAAGGATACTTTATTTTTCAATTGTGGGAAAAGATGCAAGAACACAGAACCATGAAATAGATTATAATTTAGCATGATAATGATATTGGTAAATATATACCCGATCAAACAAGGGAGGGATTCATGACCCTTCAAATCTCAGATAAACTTAGTAGCATCACATATGCTCTCCAAACCTTCAGTTTATATACCCCCTATGCTCTATGGACATCTCATTTTATATTTATTTTCAATTGCAATGATCCAACAATGACGACATTTACTATTGGGTGTTCTTACCTATCTTTAATATTGTTATTCAAGTCTAGATACCAAATCATCCTTCCTTCTATTGTCCACACTTGTAATTTTGTCTACAATCTACCATTTATAAAACCCTATCAAAACTTTTATATGACTTCTTTTCATAATGGGTGGTATCGTAGCTTACTTCTTCACTCTTCCTTCATTATGATTTTCAATCTACACATAATCCTAGACATCTGAAGTGTTTTTCCCCAATTCTTGTATGATGTAGGAAATGAAGCTTTAGTAAACGTCTAATGATGCTACTAGCTCAATTGGACCATCGAGTTAAACCATTGTTGGTGGGTCTATATATACAATGGGCTAGTCCAAGGTAGTGCTACCCAATTATAGCATTTTAGTTACAATGAAACCTGGAAAAATAGAAATATGATCACCAGAAATAAATATTAGAGGCATCTGCACAAATTTTTAGAACATGGTGTAAAAAGATGAAATGTAGACATTCTAGTTACCTTTGAGAATATATAACTTTATTTGTGGAAATTACTATATATACAAGAAAATAGTGTTATCCAAATATTGGTATGATTGGTTTGGTATGTAAACAGTAAATGTTTTCGAAAAAAATTTAGAGTTGTAGGTAACAGGTAGTTCTTGTGTAGTAGTATTTTTCCATAAGTTTTATTGTTAATTTCATATTTTTTTTAAATTATTGAATCAGTGAAGTTGGGGAATGAGGAGGTTGAGCTTTAGGCCACTCTATGAGGGTCTTAATTAACACAATCAATGGGATTTCTTTTTTAGTTTGTAGTTGTTTGTTTGTACTTATGTGAGTTATTTTTTTTGTTTTCAAAATAGGTGAACCAATCAAAAGCTAAAATGAAAATAAGAAAGCTATGCTTTTTAGAAATTTTACATATGACCCAAATATAAATAAATAAATAATTATATAAAACAACATTGTTTTTTCTCAAATATATATTTGGAATTTGCACATAAATCTCTAATCCCCCCCTCTCTCTCTCCCTCTCTCTCTCTCTCTCTCTCTCTCTCTCTCTCTCTCTCTCTTGCTCACACGCATGCGTGCTTTCTACCCCACTTTCTCTCTCTCCCTCTCTTTCTCTCCCTATCTCTCTCCCATTCTCTCTCTCTCTCTCTCTCTCTCTCTCTCACACACACACACACACACACACATCCGCATGTGTAGAGGAAACCCTTTTCCTCCATAAATCCCTAACCTCCCTAATCCCTATCTCTCTATTTCCCATAACCTCCTTCCTCTACAAAACCTTATTTCTATCTATGTCTTCCAAAACCCCTAATCTCTCCTCCCACATATATCTCTCTCTCTCTATTTATCTATATATTTACATGTGTATTCTCCTGTCAATGCCCCCAATCTCTCGACTCATCGCTCCATACACCAACCCATCCCTCTCTATCTATCCTAATCCTCTGACTGTCACATCCCCATACCCCATAATGTGGACTATTTAATTTTTTTGCTTAAATAGCCTCTTTTGTTCTTCTGATAAACACTAGGTATGGATGTGAACCTATTATCCAACCTTCATCTTGGGCATAGAACCACTATCTCAGTCATTCCGACCTTAAATTACCCCCTTTGCATCCAGAATGGTCGTTTGTGAACTAAAGTGACTTTTCCAAGTTCTGACCTCAGAAATCGGAGATCCAGCAATGCAAGGTGTTCACTTGTCACCTTTTCAACTTTTTCCTTCCTAATTTTCACCTTTTGATTCCCAACTTTCGACTTCGGGAATAAAAAATCCAACCTTCCACAGAACTCCTAGCTACCCTTTCGCTTTTCGACTTCTGACTTCTCGACTTCCGCTTTCTGACTTCGGGAATCAGAAATCCAACTTTCCTTAGAACTTGTAGCTATCTTTTCTGCTTCCCCACTTTCGACTTCCGACTTCGGGAATCAGAAATCCAGCTTTACTTAGAGGTTTCGGCGACTGTTCTGCCTTCCATCTTCCATCTTCTAACTTCGAAAATCAGAAATCAAAACATGCATTCTCAGCATTATTCATTTTCCCTTAGGCAGATTCTGAGGGGTGGAAACACCATATTTCTTACCTTAGCTTCATTTTTACCCTATAACAGGCTTCTAGCCTTTATGAACTTAGGAATAAATGCATACAAACATCTAAGGCATAAATAGAGATAAAATGAGGAAATATACATAAGAAAAAATCTACTTCATCATCAGTAAGCATTAAGACATGAACAAAACAATTCATAGGTAAATACATTGCATAAACAACATGGAAATAATACTTATATTGAAGAATGAGAATGTCCTGCAACTAGCTATGTAGATGCAACGTTCCACCCAACCATAGGCCAGTGTGTTCTTTAATCTCTCAACACCACTACCATCCCTAAGTTGGGCATGATTCCACAAGGAACTAGGGAACAACAGACTCACACATAGCCAGATATTTTAGTACACACTCAAGCCAACCCTAGTTGGACTTATTAGACTATCCATCCAAGCCACAGATGGGTTTATCAGGAACTCAGCCAAGCCATCATTCACAATGGGTTTATTAGGTAGTACGCTTACAAGCCAAACATTGATGGGTTTATCAAACTGTCCACATTCAAGCCTAAAACCAGTTTAAGGACTAGCCAATCCAACAGATGGGTTTATCAGGCTACGAGCCAAGTCATCATTCAAGTTCGGTTTACCAGGTCATACAACTAAGGGTGATACACAAGGACAAATAAAACAAGACACAACCAATCCAACATATGGGTTTATCACGCACTCGGCCAAGCCATCCTTCAAGTTGGGTTTATCATGCTGCTAAGGAAGTGGACAAGAAGAAATGCTAACCTAGTGGGCTCATCCATAGGGATAAGGAAACCTTCACAATATCTATTTGGCATGGAATCCAAATTTCCTACACACCCAACACAAGGAAGTGTCCCCTTTTCTGCTCCACAGTCCCTTGGGCTACACCTTGCCTTATAGTTCTCTTCAGGATGTGCAAAGAAGATTTACCAGCCACTCTTATCTTATTGTGAGGTTCCACACTAGGTTTATCAAGAATATTCTACGTCTATCCCACTCCTGATTCTTGCATAGTGTTCGGACCCAATATAGGGTACAAAACATAACAACCCACACTATAACTCAGTAAGATAGGCTCTTCCCTGTACACAAGGAAAGCACTGTAACATAGGATTTCTACTAAGGGAAAGGAACCAATGCTGGGGAAACACATATGACCATCCTGTCTTACAAATCAAGGGATATCCCGTGCCTTTTCTCGGTAAAGGAAAATACTTGCAAAATACACGGCCTACAGCTCCAGATAGTGAACCAACACAATGGGGGGATCAGGGCTAGAAATCCAGATCAAAACAGTGAACGCATAACAACAGATTGACAAACATAGACAACACCACGGTTCTGCAAACAGGATAATGCACAATGTGCAGTACAAAACTAGAGAGATCCCCTGGATGGAATGATGACCCCCCCCCTCAATGACCGAGGAGGATATAGAAAAACCCAAACGCGACTTCCTCCTTGACGGACTGGGAATGCATCACATTCTTGCTTCCTACAGAAGCAAAAGTGTGTCTTCTCCTAGGCTGTAGACCTGCACAGACTACACTCTACCATGCCCTGCACTTCCCCAGACATTAACTATCTCAACCACCTTCTGGAAAGAATAATGATTGAGGACAGAGGACAAAAAGGTAGATGAGGTTTCATGGGTTCTACCATTGACATCTAGTCACACCCTATTGGCTTAGGGTTTTGACTAACTCCCCACCCTATCCCTTGTGAAATCATGCCCCCCCATCTCTTTCACATTGCAGTCCCATAGCTAGTTGTGATATTTTATTAAATTGTGCATTTACATGATATACAAAACGCATTGTGCTTGGACTGGGATAATACCCATAGGCGTCAACCGTGATCTCCTATATACAAAACACCATTTCGATGGTAGGGCCTTGGGCCTGGGATCCACACCATGACCCTAATACAATATATACATCATGTATAATCAAAATACCATGGGGTCAAAACCAGGGTGTTACATTCCCTCCCCCTTCAATTATCACTATCCTCGGTGCTTACAAAATTGAACAAAAATGCTACACTGGCATTATCCTCAGTGTTCTGCAGAATTGAAGAAAAATGGATGTGCCAATCGCATGGAATCCTCCAGCTCCCAAGTATCCTCTTGAGGACCGTAGTGCTCCCATTGCACCTTTACTTTCCCTATGGCTTGGTTCCGGAGCATGGTGACCTTCCTATCAAGGATGCACATTGGATCAATCTGGAACTCTCCCTCGGGTTCCACCTAAATGACATCCCAATTAATCACATGGTTAGGCTCATGTCATATTTCTTAAGAAAAGATACATGAAAGACATCATGAGCTCTAGTTCTATAAGGCAATGCAAGTTTATATGCAATTGTCCCAATTCTTTCAAGTACTTCAAAATCCACACAATATCTAGGGGACAACTTGCCACACCTTCCAAGCTTCAAAGAAATCTTATTTTACCTCACTCTTAGATAACCATGATCCCCAACACAGAATTCTCTGTGCACTCTATGCTTATCAGCATAGCTCTTCTGTCTGTCGTAGGATGCCTTCATATTCTGCTTGATCTTTGCAACCTCTTTCTCCATCTCCTTGAGCAATTCTGGCCCAAGCACAATCCTGTTCACGGGATTATCCCAAGTCACATGTGTCCTACACCTTATGCCATACAAAGCTTCGTATGGAATAATCCCCAAGGATGCTTGACGTCCCTTGTTGTATGCAAATTCTAACAAGTGTAGGTAGTCTTCCCACTTGGTTGTCTTTTCCATCACATACATGCGAAGCATGTCTTCCAACACTTGATTCACCCTTTCTGTCTGACCATCAATATGAGGATGGTAAGTAGTTCTGAAATTGAGCTTTGAACCCAAATCTGTAAACAACCCCTTCCATAAATTGGAAGTGAACTCAGCATCCCTGTTAGAAATTATTGCCTTAGGCAACCCATGCAACTTGAAAATCTCCTTCATGAAGTTTTTGGCAATGTCATTAGTCTTATGTGTGGAATTGACTGCTATAAAATGTGCTTCCTTTTTCAACTTATCCACCACAACCATGATAGAATCATGTTGTCTCCAAGTCATTAGCAATCCTATAATGAAGTCCATGGAAATAACTTCCCATTTCCATTCTAGAACTAACAAGGGATGCAGTAACCCTGTTGGGTGTTGATGCTCAACCTTCACCTGCTGACATTTTATGCACCTTGAAATGTATTCAGCAATATCGTTTTTCCTTCCTGTCCAAAAGTACTGCTTTCTGGCTGTAGCAATTGTCTTCTCATATCCTGAAAGACCATAATATGGAGCTTGATGGATCTCATCCATAACAAATCTCCTTAAATCTGCTACATGTAGAATATAAATCATGTTCTTTTAGGTAAGAAGTCCATCTTCTTCCAATTTGTATCTCTCATATCTCCTCTCAAGATTCTGCTGCTGCAATTTATCCTTGATCTACACATACAAATCATCTTCAACGATATGATTCGCAATCAGTTGTCTCAGATCTGATTTGCAAACACTAAGAGATGCCACATGCATTTCATGCACTTTCCTATTTAGTGCATCAACCACTTTATTTTCCTTCTCTTTTATGTGTTTGATTTCAAAATCAAACTCACATAAAAACTCCAGCCATCTAGCTTGTCTAGCATTTAGTGTTGGTCGATCAAACAACCATTTCAGACCACAAGGTCTGTCCTTAACTAAAATTTTCTGCTCATTAAATAATGTCTCCACATATTGAGAGCATGTACTATGGTTGCAAGTTATAAGTCATGAGTGGCATAATTCTTCTCATGATCCTTTAAATTTCTAGACTCATAACATACCACATGGTTGTCTTGCATAAGATCCACTACAACAAAAACTGGATTTAGTGCCGGATTTTAGTGTAATTTTTTCCCAATTGTGGTGAACAAACTGGCGCTAAAACTGGTGCTATTGTACATTTTCGTAAAACGCCATCTATTGCATCTTTTTTTCCGTCCATTTTTGCGCCCATTTTTTTGCATCTTTTGTTACGCCTTTATTTCCACCCAATTTTGCAACTTCTATTGCGTCTTTTTTTGTGTCCTTTGTTACATCCTTGTTTGCACCCAGTTTCACGCTCATTTTTGCATCCAATTTTGCTCCTAGTTTTCCATCGAGTCTTGCACCCAATTTTGCACCATGTTTTCAATAAAATTATGTGTCCAATTCTGCATCTAACGTTGCATCTAGGATTGCATCCAATTTTTGGCCCAATGTTGCGTCTAGTTTTGCATCCAATTTTACTTATAATGTTGCATCCCCATTTGCATCTAATTTTCTATCTTGTTTTACATCTTTTTTTGTATCCATGTTTGTGTCTAATGTTTCATCTCGTTTTACGTTGTATTTTGCATCTAGGTTTGCACCTAGTGTTGCATCCCGGTTGATGTCTTTTTTTGCATCTATGTTTGAGCCCAATGTTGCACCCAGTGTTGCGCCTAGTTTTGCAGCCATGTTTGTATCTAATATTGCATCTAGTTTTGTGTCCAATGTTGCATCCCATCTTGCATTCAATATTACATCTAGTTTTACATCCAATGTTTTGTCCCATCTTGCATCCAATATTGTGTCTCATTTTAAGTTTTTGTTTGCGCCAAGTGTTCCTTCCATTTTTGCACCTGGTGTTACACCTAGTTTTATGTCCATCGATACACCATATTTTGTGCTCAATTTAATGTCCAATTTTACGTCTAGTTAGGAGTCCACTTTTGCATTTACTGTTGTGTTTAGTTTTGGACCTAGTATTGCATCTAGTTTTGAGTCATTAATTGTGTCTAGTGTTGAGTCTCTTTTTGCATCCAATTTTGCATTGTCTGACATCCATTTTTGTGTCCATATTTGCATCTGACATAAGGTCGACTTTTGCATCCACTTTTGTGTTTGGTGTGACGTCCACTTTTACATCTTGTTTTGCATTTAGTGCTGCATCTAATATTGCATCCATCTTGCACTACTACATTTTTTACCTTTATAAATACATTCCAATATCATTAGGGCATGGAGGAATTGAACCACCAACCTCCTGCTTGTAAAACAAGCGATCTTCCATTGAGATAGCACCCTTTAAGAATCGGGAAGAGGAGCAATATTAACACATAGATTTGATCATTTGTAATTCTAATAAAATACAATAAGATCCAAAGACATTCAAGCTTAAAATCCAATTTAATTTTTCAAACACACTAATAAGCACAAAAATATACTGTCCTCAGGAAACAAAATATCATAAACAGTTACGCAATCTATTAAAGTGGTATGCAAAAGAGTCTTAGAAAACAACATAATGCATTGATGCATACCTAATAACCTAAAATTGATATGGACACAGAATAAGGGATGCGTTTAAGAAATAGTTGTAGAATCCAATTGAGGATGTGTGTGTTGCTACATAAATTTTGTTATTCATTGATGAGGTAATTTTTTTCAGCAATGGGATGGTAAGAGAAGAACTCATGAATGGTTACTAAAAGAATATGCCTACAAACTAAATAGTGCTACAAACTAAAGATAAACTCAGGGAATATTTCTTAAAGCTACCAAGAAGTACATACGGGTTTAAAGGATACACGAGTTAGATCCTTCACTGGATATGCCTAGAACAACCACCTCAAGAATTATTGCATTTAACCATGGTGAATATCATTATACATAAGTATAGATTCTTCTCCAGGGCCATTGACTTGTTGGATGATTACAAGCACACAACCTCTTACAACACAAATTAAGATGAGAATAAGTGAAATTTTAGATTGTAAATGTATAACTAGATACATAAATATGACTGTACTAAGTATGACTATGCTGCTAATTTGATTGAAGAATCTAAGGTCCATTTACTTTTTCTTTAACCCTCTCTCTCAAGGTACGTCAATTGTTTACCCAGTTGACTTGACCCTTCGGCGACAAGATCAAACCTAAAAGTATCCGAGTATAAGGCTGATTCAAAATAATGGTTATGGTTATTTAGTGATGTTATCTTTCGTACATTATTTATTATTTTGTTATTGTACATGACATTTGGTGAATCAATGGAGGGTTAAAGTTGAAAGAGATGAAAGTTATGTTTAATTTTTATTGCAGTTTAAAATTTAAATTGATTTTAGCAGTATTATTTTGGAACTTGTTTTATATTTATGTTCATGCATTAAAGTTTATTTCTTATGTTAAAAACTTTCCTAACCCTAAAACTTTAACATGGTCAACCTAAACACATAGCTGCCAGGTCCATAAGGGAGTGCCAAGAGCACAGTCAAAGTTGGCCTCAAAGCCCTCCAAATAGGCCTTTGAATGATAGGTTCCCTGCATTATCTTGGCTATGTCAAAACACAATAAGACACCTCAGTAGAAGATTGATGGATGGGAGGTTGATGCACATAAGCCCAAGTCTCCAACTAAAGGCTAGTGCTAGTGCAAGTCACTCAAGTTCAGTCAAACAACAACTAAGAGATCAAGGAGGATTAGATGGGAATAGAATGCAATGTTTTTTATAGCGAATGAACAACAATAAAACTTAAACGCATTCTAAAACAACAAAAAAACTCCTCTACACAGCAATTTAATCCAAAGTGATTTGCATGCAGATCTTATGAGCTTTAGGGTGTTTTATTTCCTTTTTCCAGCAGTAAGGATGACTTGGTTGGAGGCGATGAAAGTGTTGAAATTTGTAGCGAGGAAGGTCTTCTACATTGCTTGGTGTCTAGGCATGTAGAAAGGAACTAGGTGACTCTCCTAGACATTTACTTTAATGTTATAAAGTGAATGTGAGTATTTTGTTAAGTGTCAGTGAAAATGATTTCATTTCACAAAAGTGTAATTTATCTCACCCATGGAAAGTGAAGAGTCACTTGGGAGGTGAAGAGACAAAGTAACTTGGGAAAGTGAAGAGAGAGTCATTCTCACAATTAATAAAAAGAGAAGTAGGAGAGTTTAGACACACACAAGTGAATGAGAGAGGTGAGAGCTGAAGAAAAGAAGAGTGAGGAAAAGACTACAGCTAGAAGGGACGAGGCACAAATTGCAAGGTGTGGAAGAGGCACTAATCCCAAGAAAGAGCAAGGATATAAATCACAGAAGCAACAGTTGGGCATGAAAATCAAGGAAAAGAAATCATTGTCTGTACAATAGCATATGGTCTGTTCTATACAACCACATGTGTGAGAGGAAGAAGGGCCATACTGAATGAGTTTCTCACTGTTGCTGGGCCATACTGCTTGTGCATTGTTTGGTACTGTAGAGCATGAATTTCAAGGCTAGAATTTGTTGCCGTGGAGGCTGTACTGTTTTTGGAGGTCATACATCTCATTCTGGCACATTTTTCTAGGCTGGTAAAGATTTATATTTGTTGTTTCCAGATTTCTTTTCGGTGGGCTGAGCATAATAAAATATCTCTTGTGGACAGGTTTCCCTTTGGGGTTTTTCCAGGGGCATTGTCCAAACATCTTGTGTTAAAATGACTGGTTGAATGTGGTTGTTTACTGTTTATGTTTCCGCTGCATATAAGTTATATTCCAGTGTATTTGCAATTATCATATTCAACAGTTAATGGTGAATGTATTTAATTGTTGAGGGTAAATTATTGAGATTATAGATCAGACCTGGGGTTAGAAAACTAACAGAAAGTTATATACAGATTTGAGAAAGAGTTTATGGGTTGGAAAATAATCTTTTGTGGGCAGTGTTGTAGCAGCAGACCACTAAGTTCTTTTCATCCTCTAGATCTCAAACCACTACGTCCACTGTAAGAAAGGAGATCCATGGTAGCATTTCACCTATGATTCGCTATGAAATAATTAATTTTGTGATTAAAATGTGATTTGGTCCAATTATGCTTTATTTTAGCTCCTTGAATCCATTGGTTGTCACTGATTAAATTGCGTTGCAGTGTTATGGTTAGTTAGGATGGACATTCACCTCACCCTTTTTCTGTTATTTTGTTGTTACAACTATCTACAGAATCTGATATCAACCAAGTTTAATCAAATTCATTTTAGGTTTTGAACTATTTAAGGGCAGCACAAGAGTGGATCTTTTGTATGCCGATGATCATCTTGTACTTTGTGCAAATTTGTTGATTAGATGGAAGCATTCACCTTTTCGGGACACCCCATGAGACTAGAAATAACCATTCCAAATGGAGTGGCTTTCCAACTGTAACAAGGGTCAGTTTTCCTAAAGTTATTACACAAATCTGCCGTGCAGTTTGGCATAAAAACAGATCCCTAGACTTGTGATCTATTTGGTCATGATTCTCTACAACAAGATTATCTGTAGGGTTGGTACCAAGATGAGCAACACAAACTACAAAAACACCACCATAAGATTCAAGCAAGGGTGACCAATCTCACCCACACTCTTTGGAGTTTATATTAATGAACTAAAAAATTGGATTTCAAACCCCACAGGGCGCTGTAGGTGGTTGCCTTTTTTACGGGGTTCCATTAAAAAAAAATGTGTGGACATCATTGTCTTTCAGCCCATCTTTCAAATTGATCCTGGCAATAGAATTAATGTTGTATCAAGGATAACTAGTATTAAAAAACTTGGTAATACAATGTTTCCAACTTCAATTTCAAGATACTAAAGATAAGATTTATGTTTTTCACACTTGTGACAACTCTCTTTTACAATTGAATAATTTGAGGGCCATACCTCTAGCAAACAGGACACAACCACATTGAGAGGGTACTCATTGAGTCATTACCATGCTCTCAAAACATTTCAAGAAAAGAAAACAGTCTTGCATGGTTGCACTCTATCATTTTGGTTGAGAACAGTGTCTGCCCCCTCCCCATTTCCATGACTTTCCATGCCATGGATACTCCATGGGGTTTGATGCTTGGAAAAATTCAACTCAAGTTGTAATAGACATCCATACCTAGCCCTCCAATTCTTAGGCAGCTTTCTGCCAAGGTATCATTAATAGCTATATTTGAGAAGCCTATCCCCTAATTTCTTCATCAACACCCTCGGCTCACTAACAGAAATCTTGAAGGAAGTACCAAAATAGAGATATAAAAAACATACTCGAAGGCCACATGGACTAAGCATACTCCAAAACTCTTATGATTACTTCCACAGCTACATCCACTTCAAGGAAGGCCTTGTTTGTACTCTAGGATATAAAAAATTGCAATTACCTTAAATCCTGAGAGTCCCTTTAACCTAGCTTCGGGCTTATAACTTAATTCCCATCAGCTACACATGGAAACAGATAATAAACTTCTAAGGAAGCATCCAACTTATAGACTGTATCCAGAAACCCAAGTCAAAACTCAATTTCATCTTCAAATGCCGTATCTATCATGAAGTCTATGATCCTAATCACTACAAGTGTAGAGACTCCCATATCTCCTTGATATATAAAAAGCATACTCAAAAGCCACATGGACTGAGCCAAGAGAAACCCTAACTCCAAAACTCTTATCATTAATTCCGCATCTACATCCACTTCAAGGAAGGCCTTGTTTGTACTCTAGGATATAACATATTGCAATCACCTTAAAGCCTGAGAGTCTCTTCAGCCTAGATTTAGGATTATAACTTTATTCCCATCAACTATACATGGAAACCGATAATAAAATTCTAAGGAAGCATCCAACTTATAGACTGTATCCAGGAACATAAGTCAAAATTCAGTTTCATCTTCAAATGCCGTATCTATCATGAAATCTATGATCCTAATCACTACAAGTGTAGAGACTCCCACATCTCCTTGAGAATTTTCACATAGTACAAAGACCAAATATGTAGCACAAAGAATATGAGAGACAGATCTTGTCAGCCAATTGATTCTAATCTGATTTTCTCTTGTACTCACATTGGTTGTACTCTTTTAGTCCCATTGAACTACTTTTGTAGTCATTCGTTTTAACAAAATTATCTTATCTTATATTACTTCTGCTTCTAAATGGCTCCAATTACAAGAGGCAGCATGAGTAAATCAGAATCTCCAACACTAGGTTAGACAGGCAACGCAGAATACAACACACATAACTAGTGAATGTCAGGATTCAGGAATCTCATCGCCCACTTCTTCTTGGCCTTGGATGTCAAAAATGATGATAGTTGACAACATTATTGGTTTAGGGCTCTATGCTTGATGCCCTTCGAACCCTCCTCATCCATTTTGTTCTTTTTAGGCTTCCTGTGATTTGATTGCATCTCTTTTGGCACTATATGTATTCTTTTATTTCTTCTATAGTTCTCGGAGAGATGCTTTAGCACTCTCAATATTCACTTGTATTTGTACTTTTTATAGTCTCTTTGGAAAATTATGGCCACTAGAGGACATTAATATATAATTTAAAATTAAATCAAATTCCCTACCTCCATAAACCTAAGTAGAATTACTGATATATACAAAAAGAAAAAGCCATCTGAATGGCTAAGTACTAGAGGGAAAGCCTTGCAGTCACCTTATTCTTATAATTGCCAAAACTTGTGGTTTAATCTGATCATACAAAAATTATTAAATTGATCACTTTAATTATTTTTCCAATACAAATAAATGCATATTCAAATTAAATGCAGAATCCAGATATATGCTAATGTTTATTTTCTTCAGAGACACTCATAACCTTGCACATTACTCTTGTTAGAAAACCATCTGGCCAAAACCACTGGAACAAGAAAGACCAAGAAACTACAATATATAAAACATACAAAGTTGGTGGGCATGAAGAGGGCAACAGAATTTACAGCCAATGAGATAAGAGTGATCTATCCAAAATTTGGAAAACGTCTAAATTTTGATATATTAAACTTGTTGAGACAATATAAGTCAAATAACCAGAATTGAAAATAGTTTAAACCAGCAAGAAACCACAAAGTGACAAAACATAGCATCACAACAGGCCAATGTTTAAAGCAAGTTGCACATCTACCAGATTCAATTCACAATGCAACTCTAATGTGTAATGTCGAATTTGAAATAATATAAAATGAATTCAATAACTAAAAACATAATTGAAAATTGAGATATTAGTGTGGAATCTAATAGAACATTATTGCTTACCAGCACCTCTCTTGCTACAGGAATGACACGAGGGGCATCTCGAATATATTCTTCCATTGTTTCTAGAAATGACTAAGGTGGTTGCATCAGAGATTGAAATGCAATGAGTCTATGTAGTTCACAACATGCATTAAACTAAGTTTCTGTATGATCCACTAATAGCTTAGACAACTATCAATTTGTTCCCATCTAACTTTACAGAGAATGCTTCAGATGGTTCAAATACCTGACCCGATATTGGGAACTGGAAGTTTCGGGCAAGTTCTAGGCCTTTGCAAACTTCATAAAATTCAGACAGACTCTCCGCCTGCATGCAAAACCTACACCCATTATAATGATGAAGGCTGAAAAATAATCTATTAATTCTTTTGCTTAGAAAGATGCATGATGTGTCTGACTAATTGTTTAAGCAGTTGCACTCCATTGTCATACAATATACTTTTATTTGATAATGACAAACTCGACTGTAGCTTAATATTAACAATCAAATATCTATAACTAATCAGGTAGCACATATAACTCTTACAGCCAGTTTATTGGCCGATAGACCAATTTGACAAATAACAAAAATTAGACAAAAAAGTTCAAAAAGAATAAACCAGAAACAACAGATACCTATTGACCAGCCTTCCTATAAATATCAAGGGCTTTGATGGCTTTGTGTCTTGGCATCTCAAAAAACTAAAATCAAATATAGGTATCGATCAAAACATATCCTCAAGAAGAAATCCACATACATCTTGTACAAAGATAATATTGAAAAACTTAAGATAAATGAGACCATAAAATGCAATCAATCATACCTCGTCCACCAGATTAATAATACCATCATTGATTGCACAATAAATCTTAAAGCTTTCCTTCAATACCTACAAACAAATAAGAAAGCAACTAAATATCAATGTAAAAGCATACAGTAAATGTAAAATTGGCAATTCCAGCCCTAAAATACATCATTTGTGATTACTTGCAAGTTGTGGTTAATTCACTTGGATAACATGCATCACTAATTTAATCTTAGAAAACTCAAACATCCATATTTAAAACAAAAATTTAACTAACTCCTGAATCCCTATTTTTCACATTGCTAAAAATGACAGACAAATCCCAGGTAGTGACAAGTACTGGCAATTTAAAATTTCCTTTCATACTGTCTTGTCATCCAGATATCAGTCAAGACTCCAGAAAAAACATATTTTCATCAATGCAAAAATGTAGACTGTAGGATTATCAACAAAACAAAGAGAATGAACTTAAAACTTACCAATGCCAAGGCATATTGAATGACATAATTGCCAACAACTGCTCCCTCTGGCTGAAAACAATGGCTTAAATGTAATTAAAGAAATCACAACACCATGGCAACATACTAAACTGGGTAAAAATTGTTTGAGAAATGTCCATAAGAAGAATGCAAATTTTAAAAGAAGCACACAATACCTGGCAGCCAACAAGGCGGTAGAGTAATTGTTGCAAGGCAGGCAGATGCTCTAACAAATCCTCATTATCCAAGTCTCTTGTTCTGCTATGACCCTGTGAACAATGGTAAAACAAGAAATATATCTTCAATGTGATCAAGAAAGAGCAAATTAAATATAATTTACATTAAAGCCTACATATGCCCCAGCACTGCATACCTTATCCTATCCATTTGATGCCTTTAATGGTAACCGCTCAGCTTCTACATCATACTTCAAAACTCTATAGCACTCCAGACGTACTTCCAAGAATAATGCATATGTGCGAACCCATGCAGAGCAGTCCCAGGCTGCAAAGAATAACAAACAAATTGCTATAATATCAATATCAATAGTATAACTACGATACTTCACATAGTCATTCGTATACATATAAAGAAGGAAATCAATGATCGGATAACAAAAAATAATCCTGGATTTGCATCCATGGAAATATCATTTAAATCTTATTATAAAGTGTTTGTAACTTTGTGTTATGGTGGAAATTTCATCTTGGTTTCCATTAATTTACATTATTGCACTTTAATGTTGAAGTTGAGTTTCAATTAATTTACATTAGTGCACTTTGATGTTAAAGTTGAGTTTCCTCCTATGACAGTTAACATTTATGCCAAAGCTAGTCTAGGGTTATTTCCCACTCTTAACAACTATATACATGAGGCAACTCAACCTCAATTTGATTATCAAGCATCAAAGATGATCATCCTATATAATGTATCGGGTTGATTAAATCTCTGATCTGCTTTCTCCGAAGGTCCCACAACCCATGGTTTATCTGGCAGCAGAACATGTTTTGTCACTTTCCAGAGTGACCACAACTTTCCATGCTGTTTGCAGCCCTCTTGCTGTTTGTTTCAGTCTGATTCAAGTAGTTTACTTGGCGTGATTCACCTCTTCAACGAATTCACAATAGATTCTAGGGATCTTCTCTGCTAACTTCATGTTTATGTTCAAGATGCTACATATTCGACCCTCCCTCCTGCATTCTCCCTGGGTGAGCTAAAGCTCACCTTCCTCAGCAGGTAGATACAACACAGCCCATCCCAAGTTTGCCTCTCTCCTCATGCATATAAAAAACCCATAAGTTAGGGGCCTAATTTTTTCTTTTTTGGGTTTTTTTGAAGAAAGACTCAATACTGTTCCAGTTCACTTTGATTTTCAAGGACTCCTATAGGAGAGTTGGTAAGTTTGTGTGAAGGAGACCCAAATTCAAATCTTCTCCGCTACCATATTACACTCAAAAATTGGAGAGTGAATATTTATTTTGATACAGTGACTTCTAAGTTCTATATTTTTAAAAGAACAGGGTCCTTTTATTTATGCCACTATACTTTTGTGCATTACCTTCTCAAAGGGCGGCAGAACACATTTATTTCTGCACTGTCATTCCTAGTGGGGGCACTTGCACTCTGTGTGGCCCACTTCAATACATGGGGTTTATTTAGTCTTGATAGCAGTGTTTGGATCATATTTTTTTATTTACTTCTACTATGGCTGCTTCACACAAACCATAAAAAGAACCATATAACACATATTTCATTAAATTTGGAAATATTCTATTACAAGGACTTCATCCACATTGAGTTTTTTTGTAAATCTCTAAATACATATTCTATT
>LPNX010715242.1:92615-103718 GCA_001517045.1 Pseudotsuga menziesii | reverse complement strand
GTACCTTTTACAGTATGTTAGTTAATTCAGATTAGATCTCTATCGTTTTATGTGTTACCACTTCTGCATGCAGGCTGATGAACTGATCCTCGAATGTCGTTATCCCCGACAATGGAATTTAACTGTTCAAATTTCGGCACCCCCCAGATGTAGGCTATGTGTCACGTACTTTGAAGAAATTGTTGTGCCTCACAGTTTATTTACACTTAATCCTTCTCTATTTCTGTATCATACAAATTTTTATTAATCCTTTTTATTTAAGTTTTTATATTTGTGCAAACGTTAGTCGAGACCTCCTTGCCAGGGCTCATGTGCCTTGTTGATAAATTTTATTTTTTTTAAAAACGCCTACAGACGTCGCTTAACCGACGCTTCTGTAGGCGTTTTTATTTTTTAAAAACATTCATAAGCGTCGCAAATTCGACGGTCAATATTCCTGTCCGTCGCTTAATCGACGTTTCGACATGTCGCATTTCCGACAGTTATAGTTTTTTCCGTCGCTTAATCGACGTTGATACCTGTCGCTTTTCCGACAGTTATAAGTATTATCCATCGCATAACTGACGGAACATCCTGTCGCTTATACGACATCAACTATTGATATCCATCGCACATCCGACGGCCATGTTGTCGCTTTACCGACAGAATGAAGAGTTATTTTATTAAAAAAATTCAGGACTGTCGAACAAATGCCGTCGCTTAACCGACACTGTAAATTTAACCGACGGTTGCTTAGGTGTCGCTTAAGCGACGGTTTCCTAGGTGTCGGATCACCGACGAAAAGTTTCCGACGGTTAAAAAAAAATCAAAGTGTCGTTCATGCGACAGGGAAGTGTCGAAAATCCGACATGATAGCCGTCGGATTTTTGGTCAAAATGTAGTAGTGTCAACTTCATTTCTCCATGCTTGAGAGTGTCCCTAACTGTAGGTATTTGATTTCTGATCTTCAAATCTTCTTATTGATGTATATGAAGTACTCCTTCTTGGTTGACTTCTTTGACTTTCACATTCTTGGCCTTTGTGGCCAAACCCACTGCAGGTGTAGCATCTCAATGTGTGACATGCGGCAGCAACATGTCCGACTTGATTACATGTCCAACATCTGATTGAGTCATTGGGGCTTCCACCACTTCTTCTTCCGTAGAGTCTACAATCCACATCATTATGACCAAATTTAGAACAAAAATAACAATAACCATTGAAGCCACTTTCATACCTGGGTCTTGGAGTTGTTTCTTTTATGAAGTTGCTTTGAGGAATAGACCTAACTCCTTGTTTCATCTTTGAACTTCCAAAGTCCTTGTTGTCATGTGCAGGTGCATGGGGAGTAGCTTTGGACATTGATGGACCTGCTTCTGGAGTCTTTAGAGACCAAGTGTCATCTTCAGATTTTTCTTTGTTCTTCTTGTAACCAAGACCAGTTTTGTCGAGTGGAGATCTTTGGCAATCTAAGATCTTATCTAGGACAATTGAACTGTCCTGGAACTTGACAAAGCTGCTGTTGAACTTCTCATGATGCTTTGGTTTTTCAATCTAGGATTTCTGAGATTGACAATCTCAAACTCATGCTTCTGATTTGTCACTTCTTTTTCTTCCAATTGATCTCTTAATGCTTCTTCTATTCTCTTGGCTTCTTCTAGATAAGTTTTCATATCAAGATTTTCCTCTCTTGCTTCTTCAAGTATTTTTGAATATTTAACATGGTTCTTTTGTTCTAGGGTTAGATCGATCAAATCAATCTTTAGCTTTTCTTTTTCTTCTTCCTTTTCCTTCAGCAATTTTATCCAACCTACTCCTTCATGCTTAAGTTTCTTAAGTAACTCCTTTAGTTCAACATTCTGATTTTGGAGATTATCCATATAATCAAAGGTTGTCGTCCTAAACATCTTGTAATCAGATTGATTGAGATCAACTTTGTTCAAGAACCAATCAGCTCTGGGATCTATGTTGCATACATAGTTTATAATTCTATGTTTAGCTTTCAGCATTGCTTCATCATCATCTACAAGAACATTCTCAATTTCATCACACAAGCTATCATAATCACAAGAGTTCATACCTTTACTGGAGTCCTCTTCTTGTTTGAGCTCTTCTGGGGGATTGTCTTCTGATTCCTGATCTGTCTTTTCAGGTTCTGGTCTCTCCTTCTGATACTCACTTTCCAACTTGAACCATAGGTATTTTTCTGAAGTGTTCTCTCCTACACTTTCCTTCACTGAACTAGGAAGTCCATCCAAGAGGAACTTCAAGGCTGTAGTGTTGTGCTTCTTTGCTTCCTTCTGTGCAGCTGTTTTTCCTTTCTTGTTTGATGGAGCGGATGGATTGATAACAATTTCTCAAGTACCGAACTTCTTCAAATAAGCCTTCATTTTGCTCCTCCAACTGAAATAATATGTAATATCAAGTATAGGCACCTCATTGCTTGACGACTCTTTCTTTTCCTCCATTGTGTCTAAGGATCTCCTTCAAGCTTGCTAGGCTTGTGACGAAGGCCTGCTCTGATACTAATTGTTAGACACTGAGAGGGGGGTGAATCAGTGAAAAGCCAATTTTATAACTTTTCTTAACTTGTCACAATTAACTACCAATTCATCATTCATGTATTCTAACAATCTTGTAATCATTACATAAACATCTTTCACTTCATCTTTCACATATCATAAGCATTTGAATCATCAAGAACCATAACAAAAAAGAACACAACACCATATAATTTGGTAATTTTTTTGGATTAGTTTTGGTCCGACTACAACCGTGAGGTAAAATCAGCACCTACTGATACGAAGAGCACCTACTCTACATCCAGGACCCTGCCTAGTTTTCTTAGACCCTGCTAAGAAGGGTTTGAGGTATCCTAACCTCAAAAGCAAGACAAGCTTGCTTTTACAATTAAAGCTCAATGTCACATCAACATCATCTGTCTCTTCAATCTGTTATGTTGCTGCTCATCATGTTCTACTCATCACTCTCATCTTCTTCTTCACTGTCACATCATAGCAATCATTGTCAAGCTCATCAAACAGCTGCTATCACTGATCATCAGCTATACTACTCAAGGTTCAGGTCAAGCACAAGGGTCTACCAATCATCTAGTCTTCTCTTATGTTGTTCAAGCATCAAGCTCATCATCATCAATAGATAAGCATCAAATAAGTGTAGATCATCATAGGGCCTATATCATCTTAATCAGACTTCAACTATGCATACTATAGTAGACTTTCAACATCAATTCAAGGTATGCAACTTCATCATCATACAGTGCATCATCATCATGATATCAAAATATCATCATCACCATAGGACTTACCTCAGTATTCATGGTTCACTTGGTTGAGTATTACATCTTCTGTAGATGACTTCAATCTAAATGGGTTTGCAAGAAGAGTACATCATCATACCTTACTCAAAATTGTGCTTGTCAATACTGTAGACTTGTTTATGTTGTAGCAGAATCCAAGGGAATTACTACCATCAAAGCTCTGTCAGTTTGAGGAAGACTCCATCACTTGTTCAAGCATCAAAGGTTCAGTATGAGAGAGGGCAGCAACATAGAACCAGGGCTGTGTACATGCTTCAAAGGATTGTCATCATCATCATTGGACTGTGTATATTCTTTACACAATGTCAAGCTATCAACTTCAGACTTGTGTCAACTGTGGATTATCAATACTCACTGTGTAAAAGAACCCAATCTCATATCAAAACCAGACTATTCAAGATACAACCCTATCAACTGATCAAGGTCCTCTGCCGTTACTGTCAGTCTACTATTACTTTCAGCTAGTTATCAACTATCCAAATCATTGTCAATTGTCCAAACCACAGTATCTACTACTGCATGCATCACTACTGTATATTGTTCATACACCACTGTATACTACATTGTTGTTCACACATTACATCATCATCATGTGTATGGAGTATAAGACATACATCTATCACAATCATCATATATGTTTAACATATCACAGTCATCATCATCTTAGTGTATTCAATCTAGAAGTTCATCATCAAAGTGCACAACGTATGTCCTCATCATCAAACAAGGTCTGTCAAATTGGAATTTAATCTTGATCTAACCTTCAAGCTTTGGATCCCTTCACACTGTGAAAAATACTTTGCAACTCTTCAATCCATTTTGTACAATGTGCAACTTTGGGCTGGTTGTCTCAAACAGTTTGGTTTTCTTCAATACACAGTCCCAGTTTGGAGGTCTTCAACCAACTGTGCGACTTCTAGACTATGTAACCACTGATGCCTTCTCTTCATTGTACAAGCTCAGACTTGTGCAAACTTTGGATGCCCAGAATGTCTTACTACTGTTTGGATGCCTTCAATAGATCGAACTATTCTGTGCTTTTGCTTACTGAAATCCAAGAAGGATCATATCATCTTACTATGCTGATTGGTTCTCCATATTTGCTGCTGCTGTTGGAAGCCTAAAGTAGTGATGAAACAGTCCCTCAATCTGCTCTAACTGTACCATTGAACAGTCCCTAAAATCTCAGCTTAGATCTGCCACAAAACTATCATTGAACTTTGTCAAATATCTTCCACAAGATTATTCTCGGATCTGTCATAATTAATGTCTTTTATCTGTAGAAAATACCCTTCAAACAGTCTCTAACAGTCATAAAGTTATGGCTTTAGCAAGTTCATATTTTAGTCTTCAACAACTGTTGTCATAGTCTTCACATGTGGATAACCCAAATCAGAATTAAGTCTTTATACTTCTCTATCTTTGGCTTGCAACTTCAGATGGCTTGAGAATTGGACAGGAGTTTGAGTTGCTTGCTTGAATACTGTCTTCAAATTAAACCAAGACAATTTCACTGCATTTTTACTGTGGCTGCCTCTGTATACCCGAAATTCAGAGATAAAGTCAACTTACACCTTTTCTTACTGTGGCTGCCTCAGTGCAATCCGAAAATTAGAGCCAAGTATCTTCTCATGCCACTATCTATCCGAATTTCAGAGCTCCATATGTTCAACAAAGCACCCACACCATCCTTAAAAAGGCTGCCTCAGTGATACCCAAAAATCAGAGAGAAAAAGAACTCCAAAAGATTGCTCCTGTGTTTTCCTCAATGAAATGCTCCCTGCTGCGACTACCACAGACCTCCGAATTTACCTTAGAGCTATATGAATTTCACACAACTAAAATGAGGTCATTTGTCTCTTATTTATATTGATTTTTCACTATATTTTGGGGCCGACCTACTATGTATATGTTTATATATATATTAAAAATTGTTTTATTTTTAATTTAATTTATGGAGCCGACTTGACCACATATGATATAACATATTCCATATATTAATAATATTTTTATTTCACCACTTCTTTGCCACATCATTATGGCACATAGGGGTGTGTCCACAAGTCATCGAGGAACCCATCATCATGTCATGTATGACCAAGAACCCCATCACCCAGCCACTAAGTGTGTGGGTACCACATGCAAGGGTGTGCTAAGATCATAAGTGCCATCATACCACCATGTAAGTGGGTTCCACACCTTCTCATGCACTTAGGACCATCTTCAAGAATTCCAAGACTTCATTAAGTCATCAAGGACCTTTAATACAACAAATGTGGGTCCAAAGGCTTCTTCATCAAGCAAGAGGCATCATGGGCTTCTTCAACCACCTTAGCCATGCAAGGGGACCTCTATGGGTCAAGATCCATTATGACATCACCTGTGGGGTTGCCATACCTTCTCTTAGGGTACCATGACCCTATCATGACATCATCATAGCATGAATGACCACATAATGGGTCATTAATGCTTCTCTAACCCATCTATGGTTTCTCCAACATCCATCAAGGCTTTAGGACCATCTCCAAGGTATTCAACGCCATAAACAAAGTCTTCAACATCTTCAGCAAGGTGGTGGCATCAAGATCCAAGCTTGTGGGTACATGGACCTTGTCAACCGGGTACAAGGTGCTTCAAGGCACAAACCCACCATGTTAGGGGTCTAGGCACTGCAGGTGGGACTTGGTGGCATCAATGACATCCTGTGGGGCCACTGCAAGTCCATGTTGGCATCAATGACAATTTCATCAACATATAAGAGTAAGAATAACAAAAGACATCATGCTCATTTAGCCGAAGAAGAGGAAGAAGAAGAAGAACCTCCCAAGAAGTTAGCAAAATAAGAAGTTGAAGAATATGTTTTATAGATGGTGAATTTCTCTAGAACATGTATATGTCATTGGGACATAAGAAGATGGCTTGTATAAACTGAAATGTCACTTAGAAGTGGCCTTGATCCATGATAGTACAAATCCATGTGAACTATGGCATAGAGAGCTTGCTCACATAAACTACAAATCCTTAACACATGTGAGAAAGGTAGTCACAGGTCTACCAGATCTAAATATTGATCATGAAGGAGTATGAAAAGGATGTGCGAAAGGAAAGAAAATAAAGAGTCCATTTCCGAAGAGAGACGCCAATTCAGAAGGAATATTGAAACTTATTCACTCCGATGTATGAGATCCAATGCCCTCAACATATTTAAGTGGGTATGTATATTATGTAACATTCATTGATGGTTACTCTCACAAGACTTGGGTTTACTTTTTGAAATCAAAATATGAAGTGTTTGGAAAGTTCAAGGAATTCAAAGCCTTGGTAGAGGATCTTTCAGAAAGAAAGATCAAGACACTCGGGTCAGATAATGGAGGAGAGTATACTTCAAATGAATTTGGAAACTTCCGCAAAGATGCCATGATTAGGAGGGAACTTACCACTCCCTATAATCTACAACAGAATGGTGTTTCTAAAAGGAAGAACCGAACCATTATGGAAGCAGTGCAGACTATGATCCATGATAAAGATCTTCCTATGCACTTATGGGATGAAAAAATAAGGACATCCGTATATGACCAGAAAATAATATGCCATAGTGCACTTGGGTTCAAAACTCCTAATCAAATGTTCACAGGAAAGAAACCATGGGTAAGTCACCTCAAGATATTTGGTTGTCTAGTATTTGTTCATATTACAAAAGAGAAAAGAAACAAGTTGGGTTCTTCCAGAAAGAAAGGAATATTTGTTGGATATTGTGAGGTCTCAAAGACCTTCAAAATATATATTCCAGGTTACCATCATATGGAAATTATCAGGGATGTAACCTTTGATGAAGATACAACTCTCAAGAAATTGAGAAAGTGCCAACTTGAAGAAACATATGAAGAAGTTGTAGTTCCCAGAAATGTAGAACCAATGAAAGTATTTACACCTTCTCCTGATAATGAGATTCCGAAACAACATGATATGTTGAAGCCCCCAATAACATCCCCACATGAATATCTTCCACAAGAGAAAGCCATCCCAGGCTTGTGAGATTATTCAAGAAGCAGAAAGGTATGGTGCTCCAGAAGGCTCCTCAAGGAAGAGCAAGAAGCTAACGCCATTTTTGAGTTATGTGGCTTTGATGTGTGATCTTGTAGACAAAGAACCTACTTGTTTTGAAAAAAAAATTCAAAATAAAGAATGGGTAGAATCCATGACGAAAGAATACCAATCCATAATCAATAATGATGTGTGGGAAGCATTTCCTAGTCAAGAAGGAAAAAGTGTGGTATCTTCCAAATGGATCTACAAGATAAAACATAAATCCGATGGGAGTATTGAGAAATAAAAAGCTATATTTTGGCCCGTGGATTCTCTCAAAAGGAAGGAATCGATTATGAAGAGAAATTTGCTCCTGTAGCAAGGTACACTTCTATCAGAACCATCATGGCACTTGCAGCAAAGACAAAATGGAAGTTACACCAGATGGATGTGAAAACAACCTTCCTAAATGGTGTTATTGAAGAAGAAGTGTACATAGAACAACCACAAGGTTTTGAAGTTGAAGATAGAAGGACACATGTCTATAAGTTGAAGAAGGATATGTATGGATTGAAGCAAGCTCCAAGAGCTTGGTATGGAAGAATCAATAACTTTCTGACAAGCTTGGGATTTACCAAAAGTAAGGATGATCCTAACCTTTACTTCAACATTATGGATGATGAACCTGCCATATTATTGTTGTATGTGGATGATTTATTCCTAACAGGTAATGAGAGGCAAATCTCAGAGTGTAAGAAGAAGCTCGTTGTAGAATTTGAAATGGAAGACCTTGGCTTAATGCATTATTTTCTAGGTATTGAAGTATGGCAGAGCCCAGAAGAAATCTTCCTTAACGAAGGAAAGTATGCAGTAGAAATCCTGAAAAGGTTTGACATGTTGGAATGTAAATCCATGGCCACACCCATGGATACACACTTGAAGTTGTCGGATGATGCTTCATCAGAATTAGAGGATGTGACACTATACGGGCAGATCAATTATTCATTGATGTATCTGATGAATACCCGACCAAATATATGCTTTGCTGTGAACAACTTGAGTCAGTATCTAGTTGAGCCGAAACATGTTCAGCTGGTAGTTGCAAAGCATGTGATGAGATACCTCAAATGTACGATAGACTATGGTCTCAATTATAATAGAGATCGTGAATTCAGACTATATGGTTATACAGATTCAGATTGGGCAGGTAGTGTCTCAAATAGAAAGAGCACTTCAAGAGGATGTTTCAAGCCATGATCTCAGGGGTAAGTAGGAAGCAGTCCAGTGTTTCTCTCAACACTGTAGAAGAAAAATATATTGCAGCTTTTTCACCCAGTTGTGAATCCATATGGATTCAAAAGTTGTTGTCAGATCTATTCGATCTGGAGATGGATGCTACCATGATTCTATGTGATAACCAAAGTTGCATGAGTATGATAGATAACCCCGTGTTCCATGATAAGATAAAGCACATTCTGGCACTTCTGCATTCGTGACATGGTGCAGAAGGAAGCTATAAAATTCCAATATGTGAGCACAAATGAGCAGGTTGCAGATTTGTTGACTAAGCCTCTGCCTTGTGTGAAGTTTGAAGAGTTCTGAGACAAGATAGGTGTTGTCCATATGAACTTCCCTCGAAAGGGAAGTAGTATTGACGATACTATGGTATCCTGATTACAATAGGTGGCTCAATTGGGATTGATCATCCTTAGACTTGATATCATAATTATGAAAGGAAGGGTCATCTTAAATTTTAATATGGATGGACTTGATCCTGTAACTCCGAAAGGAAGGATCATCCTAGATGTTGGTGGATGGACTTGATCCCATAATTCTGAAAGGAATGATTTTCCAATATGTTGATGGAATTGATCCTACAATTCCAAAAGGAAGGATCGTCTAGAATTTTGATTGGAGGACTTTATCCCATAATTATGATAGGAAGGATTGTCTAAAATGTTGGTTGGAGATCCTATAATTCTGAAAGAAATATTCATATATGTTGGACTTGATATTGTATTTCCAAAAGGAAGGATCGTCCTATGTACGTATGTGTGATCAATATTGGTAGCTCTGTAAAGACTTGATATTGTAATCACTGAAGAGGAAGGACCGTCTGAGTTCCATAGATGTATGTGTAATCAATATTGGTAGCACCGTAAAGACTTGATCATGTAATCCTGAAAGAGGAAGGATTGTCTAAGTACCACAGATGTATGTGTGATCAGTATTGGTGGCTCTGTAAAGAATTGATCATGTAATCATGAAAGAGGAAGGATCGTATCAGTACCATATATGTGTTGTTCGTGATCCGGAAATTCCGAAAGGAAAGGATCACCTGTGTTGTTCGTGATCCTGAAATTCCAAAAGGAAAGGACCACTTGTGTTGTCCGTCATCCTGAAATTCCGAAAGGAAAGGATCACCTGTATTGTCTATGATCCCATATTTCTGAAAGGAATGGATCACCAGTGTTGTCCATGATTCCAAAATTCCGAAAGGAATAATAATGTTGGTTGTTGATACACCTACCTCATTCTGTTTTCATATATGATATTACTCCATCCTTGAGATGTGGATGATGATTTTGTTATACCTATCACATGTTCTTTTTATTATTTCAACTTTATGTTTACGATCTAGCGATGTCATTGTTGTTGTTATTCTGGATTTATGTTGATGATCCAACCTCATGTTGTCATTGTTGTTGTTATTCCATATTTATGTTGATGAGCCAGCCTCATGTTGTCATTGTTTTTGTTATTCCATCTTTACGCTGATGAGCCACCCTCGTGTTGTAATTATTAGTGATGTGTCAGTTTTTATACTGAAGATGTTGATACTTGAACTTTGTACTGAATATGATGATGATGATGTTCCAATAGTTCTATGTTTATGTAGATGATGATGTTGCTCTATCTCCATGCTGCAGGTGATGATCTAGTTCCATGCTGCAAATGATGATGCTCCAACTCCATGCTGGATATGATGATGTTTCGGTAGATGATGATGATGCTCTAGCTCCATGGTGTAGGCGATGATCCAATTCCATGTTGCATATTATGATGCTCCAACTCCATGCTGCATATGATTATGTTCCAGCAGATGATGATAATGCTCCAAATCGATGTTGTTGATGATGTTCCAGTTCCATGCTTTAGATGATGATGCCCCAGCTCCATGCTCCAGACGATGATACTTCAACTCCGTGTTGTAGATGATGATGTTGTTCAAATATTTAGATGATATATAGATGTACCAAACAATGTTCCAAAATATGATGTTTATGATGCCTCCTCCCTCCTTCTGATTATGTTGTGTATAACCACACCGACTATTGTTGTTGTTAGTAGAATACCCTTCTTTTTATTGGGGAGTGTGGAAATAATGTAACTTTGAAGAATATTCTACTTGTACTTCATATTATTATTATTATTCCTCCTTCGGGAGATGTTTGATGTAAAAGGTCATGTAAAAGTCATGAGGTAAGCCCTCCGTTGTAATTTGGGTCGATAGTACCCAAAAAAGAATAATATAATTATTATTGTGAGTTTACCTAGGTAGGTAGGCCCTATCAGTTGGATAGGTCGGCCCATTTAGGGTAAAATGTTAGTTGGAAGAATAATATAAATAGGGATGCGCCCTCACTCATTTATACACACTCACTCAGTCATGTATTGTTCAAGAGAGAGAAAGAAGGGAGGACATAGAAGGAGGTGGACAAGTGTTGGAGACATTTACCATCATACACACTCTTTGG
>LPNX010715242.1:59769-89998 GCA_001517045.1 Pseudotsuga menziesii | reverse complement strand
ATATAATATACAGAGAGGAAACCTATTGGGCATTCCAGTTATTGCTAATTCATGAGTAATTGTTAATAATTCTTTGATGAGATTGAATCTTAGTTCCTATATCAATGTGAAGAATTAATAACAAGTGTCTTTGGTGTTTTGGATATTATGCTTAGGGTTTGGTCTCTCTCTCTTATGAGACCTTGTTCTTTGGCCATTGCATTATGGTAGTCTATATTGAGGAAGTTTTGTTGGGTTTCCTAGCGTAAATTGTTGAGTACCTTGTGATTGTGTTTCTTTTAGTGATCCTCTTTATGTTGTTATTGTGAAAATGTATTAAATGATTATGAAGTTAGGACTTAATATATAACATCATATAAAAATTAACACATTAGGTTTAAATATCATAGGGATACAAAGTCACGTTTTTATTCTAGTACGACTTGTCTGTTTGTAGATGGAATGAAATTATGATATACATTGCTCTACGTGTTTGGCTATAGGTCCCCATCAGAAAAATTGGCACCCACAAGTCACATATACTCTAATTTTCCTTGCAAATCGCCTAAGATTTCAATTCTTGGATCCATGGGGTTTGGATTCACCACTTATTTATGTTTCATATATGCCTTGCTGGAGTATCTCTAGTTGTGGCCATGACCTGCCTTATTGCACATGCTCGCCACTGATCAACAAACTATATTAAGAGCCTATTGTGTCATGATAATGCTAGTTTCTTTGTTCTTCACAATGTGCAATGTATTTGAAATCGCCATCCTTTAATAAAAAAAATCAATTCATAAAGATGAATCATTAATGGAAAGGCTTAGTGTGAAGTCGATATAATTACTTTCGTAAATATCGGAAGTGACTACAAGTTTCACATGATCAATATTTTATCTGGAAGATTTGGTCATTAAAACTCATAAATGCCAAAAAGACAGCCAGTCTGATTTAATGTGGCGTTGGTGACAAATGAATTGAACTATGGGTCCCTCCTCGACTACAATGGTTTAAACTGAATGCCAACTAATTGAACTGAAACAAAAAACTAAGAACTGAAAATATAAAAATCACCAGAATGGAAATGAACCTAACTCACTCTCAATAGCAACAATGTCCTCTTGCATAATTATTAATCAGAAACATATGGATTCAAGTGTGATCCATTCACCCATCCTATATGTAGGATACCATCAAGTTACTCATGTTTCATAACACCTGAATCTTTGATTTCCGCAACAATAAATGGTCCTATCCAATGTATGTGTAACTTCGCTTGATGCTACATGATTTTTTTGTCGTAGAGTAACACTTCCTCACCTTTAGTGAATTTTGTATGCTTTATGTATCTATCATGCCATGCCTTCTATCGTCCTTTTTCCAGTGTTGCATGATAATCGACTAGGAACCAAGATTATTCAAGTTCCATCAATTATGGAAGACATTCCACAACTATTTCCTCATATATCATGTGTGTTGCATCTACAATTTAAAGACTTGGAACTACAAATTATACGGGAACTACTGCTTCTCTTCCATAGGAAAACTCAAGTTTACATGTGAAGCTTCTTGGTAGTATTCCTATATTCCCATAAGACAGTTAGAATCCATTCGTCCTAATCATCCCTATTTTCACAACAAACTTTGGTCAATCCATTCTCTAGGATATTGTTGAAAGATTCAATTGTGTCATTTGTCTGAGGGTGATATGGTATGATTTTGTGGCGTTGAATTAAAAATTCACTTGTCAACCTTTCAATAGTGTTGTTCAAAAAGTGCTTTACCTGATCACTTGTAAGACTCCTACGACGTCCAAACCAAGTAATAATATTTTCATAAATGAATTGAGTCGTTGTTTCCATGGAACAATCACGAACTGTCGTTGCTTCATCCATTTGGTTAAATAGTATGTTGCAGTGATAATGTAGTGGTATTTAGAATGCTTTGTTGTTGGGTTGATAGGTCACATGAAATCAATCGCTTATTTTTCAAATGGCTGCAAATCCAATTCTGGATGAATGGGAATTTCATCTTGGAAAGATGGTTTGCCTACCCATTGAAATACATCACATTTCCTATCATATTCCTTGGCATCTTTGAACACTGTAGGCCACCATACTCTTGCTTGGAGTACCTTTTGTCTTGTGTCTTTTCTTCCAACATGGCCACCTACAACACTGGCGTGGTATTCCCATAAAATTATTTGGAATTCATGATATAATACACATTTGCATAGAATCCCATCAATTACCTATTTATAGAGGTGTCCTACGATCAACTGATATATCGCAGATCTAGCAACTTAAATGACACTTCTGTGTTTCAGAATAATCATCTGGGGCCTTTTCTGTGCTAAGGAACAATGCAATCTCCTCCAGACGGTACATAATGGATTCTACACTAAAAAGTGTTGCATACATTAATTGGTCATCAATAGGCCCATAAAATTATTCATACTCAATACGAGATAGATAATTAAGACCATGGTTATGCTTCTGGGTTTGACTATTACTTCAAAGGAAAATTATTGGAATAAGAGTAACCGTATGTACATTCGTCCTTTTAGAATGAGCCTGTTGACCAAATATTTCATAGTTGAGAGATCAGTAAAACAATTATGTCGTCCCAACAAGTAACAGTAGAACGTTTGCAATGCATAAATCATAACCAAACCTTCTCGCTCTGTTGTTGTATAGTTGCGCTCTGCTTGCGATAGATTTCTACTAGAAAAATAAATTGGATGGTCCATCTCACCTTATCTTGGTTAGGATAATATAGCACCAAGAGAGGTCCTTGAAGCATCAACATGTACATGGAACTCCTTTTTCCAATCTATAAATTTTAGGATCAAGGTGTTTACTAATTTTTCTTTTAATGTTGCAAAATCTTTTTTCAATCCTCGTTCCACTTGAAAGTTTCCACTTTCTTCAATAATTGTTCCAAGAGCACAGTTATGTAGGCATGATTGCAAATGAACCTTTTGTAATACCTTGTATGTCCCAAGCTAGATCACAACTACTTTACCGACAATGGGTCCTAGTGGGGTCCTCTAGGTTCACAATTGCTGCAATTTTCCTAGTATCTATAAGAACTCCATCTTTGCAAATAACATGGCCCTACAAGTTGCTGAAAGGAATGTAAAAAATGCACTTCTGCATGCTCACAAAAATTCTTATTTGTTTGGAATGATCTATCATAATTCGAATAAGTGCAACATGATATTTGAGTAGGTTATGGACTTTCCACGGGGGATTCACTTGTTGACCAATATCCTATCACGTTAGTTCATATTGTGGGTTTTAAAATTATTAAAAATTGAACCAATATATTGCAGGTATTGGGGAGGATGAGGGGTTTAAGGTGGGGGTGGGTAGGGTGGTTTACAAGGATTAAGGTATAAAAAGGGGTGGGGAAGAGGTTTTAAGTATTGGGAGGGTGTTTCAACAAAAATATTTTGGGTCAATATCTATGGAAATTAAGGGTATTCTTTAATATCCCATGTGCTATGTGAGATGTTCACTAAGTGAAGTCCCCGTGGGACTTTCCAATCGTCTAGATAGACTTTTAAAAAATTATGGAGGAATTCACAGAAAGCTGTGATCAATATCCTTGAGAAAATGCCTGGTGCATTTTTTTAATCCAAATGGAATCACATTATAAGAAAATGATCCTCATTATGTAGTGAATGTAGTATTATTCTTATATTATTTATAAATCTTGACCTAGTGGTATCTCGAGAATCCATAAGTGAATGAGATGCCTTATTTCCCGCTACTTGATCTAGCACTTCGACACTAAACAATGTCGTGAACGGGTTATGGACACAAACAACATTTAGTCTGTGATAATCTATGCATACCTTGATGTCCTCTATATATTTCTTGCTCTATATGATGATATGACTAATCCAATTTGATTCATATACCAAGAAAATCAAGCACACGCTTAACATGCGGTCAATATCCTTTTTCACTTTTTGCTTCACTCAGGGATTCAGTCTATATGGTTGATTCCTAACAAGTTTGGAATTTGGTTTCAGAGAAATCTTCATTTCTCCTATATCTCCCTCAATCCATTTGATTTTTTGTGAATCTTTGCAAAAACATGTCGTCATATTCTTTCAATAGTGATGCAACCTCAAACATCATTTGTTCATCCCATTAATCCCCAATGGATTCCATCTCCAGCAGTTTATCTTCAATATCGACGATGTAGACTTTCTCCACTTTATAGGTTACATATAGATTTCTCCATTATCTTTAGGTTTTTTCTATCTTATTTCTCAGGATCCTTCTGACTCCTTGAAGGTCAAGTGTCTCAAATACTCGAGCTCATATGTGTCGAATTTCTCCTGGTCTACCTTTGCATGGGAAAACAAAAATATTACATTGGGAATCATGAATGTGATATTTGATGGTTCTTCATGCGTAGGAAATACATACGAGAGTCCCACGTTCTTCAATTCAATGGTGAATAATGCTTTCTTAATAGTCGAAAATGCTTCCATCACCATATCACTAGTTGCTAAAAAAGAAACATCTAGATAGAATTTTGTGCGCGTCATCTTCCAGCATACAGTCTATTGCCTTGTTTCTTCATGTAGGTACCAAGTTTACAGGATAGATCCAAGCTCATGAAAGGATTGGTGAACCCAAAATTATGGTTACATTCCATTTTGTTCCTACTGGTTGTCACATTGGTCAATTTTATCGTAGGAATTGGTCTCTCCCATGTATATTTCTTTCGCCATATTGGCGTTCCTAGACAGGTTGAATCTGATCATTAATGCATGTTGAGTGGTTTCCCAATCAGGTATGTCATCTTTGTGTGTCTCCCACCATCTTATGGGAGTCCCTCTAACTGTGGTATCAAGGAAATCCATGCAATATTCGTCTGTGAGTGAGTCCATTTTCCTAAGGAATTGGTCCAAGCTATTGGCATTGCCATACCTTGGAAAATCATACGCTTCTACTCCAAATCAACAAACTGATTTCACCATTGTGCAATGTCTGGATGAGAGCTCATGTCATCCATTTTTCCAGTTGTCCCAAGCCTCCTCGAAATCATTTTCATAGGATTGAATGCTCCTCCAACTTACCAAGCCCTTTGATGTTAGGTTTACATATATCTTCCTTTTCCATGTTGTCAGAGAATATATGTCGTTCAGGATTTGTCATTCCTAATTTTCTTGGATTGGCTCTTTAGGATTGTATGAATTCAATGAGGAAAGAAGGTTGTATAAGAGAGAGAAGAATTCAGTAAATATTGATCAATTACTCATGGAAAAATTGCACAGACATGGAGATAAAATTGGAATAATATCATTACATCCATTAATTAGTATGAAATATGTAATACAATGGTGTTACAAATAGGAGAATTTGAATGCCTAAGATAGGATTCAAATCTATCAACCTGGATTGATTCCAGAGCTAACTCGGTGTGGGAAAATCAACACTAGAGCTCACGAATACAACTCTGGATCATTGAATCAGTTCACAACCAGCTAAATGATGTAGGTAGGTGAGCAAATGCACCCTAGATCCCTTAAATCATGCAAGTTGGAACTAGGATGACTCAGAGTGCACTAACTGATGGGAATCAAAACATAACTGAACATAAGACTAGGTTCAACTGCAAGAGAATGTTGGTGGAACTCAAAGTGGGTTCCTAAATGATAGGTATTGGCCCATGGATCTCCTAAACTCATGTAGACAGGAACATTGAGTGTTAGTTGGACTCTAGGTGTCTCCCCCGTGCACTAATGAAGTGATAATGACATCTTGAGCTAGGAAAAATACAAATAGACTATGTGCAAAGGGAGGATTAATTAATAATTATACCAACACCCCCCCTTGATCCTAGCTTGGAAAACCTGGGCCCTGGAAAATAAGAACAAATTTCACCCATATAATATAAATGGAAAAAATGACTACTTAACAACAAAGGAAATGGAGAAAACCTCATGGAAAAAGCCCCCCCTCAAAATAAGTAGGAAAAACTAGGATAAAGCTTTCATACTAAGAGAATAAAATTATTCTTGAGTAAAACCTTGTGAAAATATTTCAGCAATTTGCATCTCTGAGGAGAAGTAATGCAGTGTGATGGTTCTTGTGTGCACTAGTTTCTTGGTATTGTGCATGTGAACCTCTACACCTTCTTTCAATCTAATGAAAGATAGGAGAATAAATGTTCCATTTGTCTCTTTTTTCTAGAGCAAGAGTGACATGATCCAATTTGTTCTTCAGTGAGAAAAATTGTTGATCAGAACTTACCATCATGTAGCATCTCTCTGGCAGTTTGTAGAACCTCTCCGAAAGAAGTGAATTTGCTTGACATAGTGCAAGGATCTCTTTTTGAAACTAGCATCGTGTTCTCCTCATGTCAAATGAGTCTACAGTCATGTTCCATGCTGCCTCAATAACCTTTTGATCCCATTTAGGCCTAGGATTGGGAGTAGGGACTGGATATGGATCTTATTGAACTTCCTCTTCAATTCCATAAAATAATTCCACTTGGTCCTCTGCTTCGTATTATGAATTTGAAACATTAGTGGAAACATTATCATATTCAAAAGGTTTAGGTAGGATGAATATACCTTCCCTTTCAAATGGCAGTTGAGATGGAACTGGATTTGAGTATGGAAAAAAGTGTGAGAATTCATATGCCTTGGAGACATGGTTTGCAACACCTTTCACTATAAACGTCCTAGTTGAGATATATGGGATCTCCACCAAGTCAATACCAAATACCACTTTCCTTTGGTGAGCTTGTATGAGTCATTTGGTATACAGATAACAAATTTGCTGCTAAGGAGGGCACTTAGAGTACATTATTGAACACTCCATGCTCTAACTTGATTAAACCATTTCCTTTAGCTTGGATTTGAGTATCATCTCCCATGTGAATACTTGAACCATCAATAATTTGTAATGAAGAGAATGATTCTTTGTATGCAACCATGTGATTGGAGGCTCCTAAATCAATGAGGAAGGCATGTGATTTTGAAAAACCATCCTTCAATGCATGACATCTCTCATCATGATCTTTAGTATTGTCTCCATAGTCATCTATCCTTCCACCTTCAAGGTGGGTAAATATTATGATGCTCAAGGATTTTTGACATATGATCTATAGTCTTCTGCATACAATATTTCTATGTATGGTTTCCTTTCTTACAGTAGGAGCACTTGCCCTTGTCAAACCTCTGATGTTTGTTTTTCTTAGAGCTTGAGGATTCGTCTGCTGGATAAAACTATTCCTTAGGTTCGAATTTAGTGTTCATTTTTTCTTTTCTTTTATGCTTCCTCCTTTCTTGTGCATTCTTTGTCTCACCAACCAAGAGAGCTTGATTTGGAGAGTATATGAGGGCTCCCATTTGTACTAGCTTGTTTTGTTCATGTATTAGAGACTCTGTGAAGGAATCAATGGATGGAATTCACTAATTAGGAGTAGTCAGTCTCCCATAGTGAAAGGTAGATATGAACACTAAAATTATGGGCCATGTTTGCTCAGAATTGAGAGTACCAATTGATCATTCTTACTGATGATCCCACATTTCTTGCATTGCATGACTAGTGATTTGAATTTTGAGAAACAATGTTGTGTAGTTTCTAATTTGTTGGGTTGTAGTGCTATCATATCATTCTCCGGGATATGGCCCCTTAGCTCATACTATTTTCCAAACAAGGATTTGATATTCTCCCATACTTCTTTTGGTGTTCTCAATCCCTCAAGGTGAAAGAATAACTCTCTGGATATGTGCATGGACATGAAGCCAAATGCTTCATTAAGCTTGTTCAAATACTTCTATTTTTCAAGATGTTGTTGGGGTTTGACCTCTATGCCCATGGTGACCCTACACAAACCCTTGTCGTGCAATACAATCTGCATATCAACCCTCCAATCAAGATACTTGAAGGGTGTGAGGGTTCTAGGTGTCAAATTTGTTGAATTCTCCATCTTACAGCTTCAAGAAACAACTAATTCTTCAGAAAATATTCAATTTACCTACAAAAAAACTTCAATTCGAATCAAACCAATTCAAACACTCTCCACTTAAACATGTGCAATTTCTCTGGGTTCATCACGCTTGGCTAGAATTCTTTGTACAAAATCCAGAGGGAGCAAGGCAATAATACCAGGATTTATGTGGAACTCAATTGATTTTGGTGCATCAATGGAAGTTTCTAAGGTTTGAAGCTGGCCTGGATACCTGCTCTGATACCATGTTAAATTTAATGAAGCATAGGATATTCATTCCTACATGAATTCAATAAGAAACTAAGGTTGCAGAAGAGAGAGAATAATTCATTAAATACTAATCAATTACACATGGAACATTGCACACAAATGGAAACAAAATTGAAATAATATCATTACATGCATTACTCAATATGAAATATGTAATACAGTGGTGTTACAAATAGGATAATTCAAATTCCTAAGATAGGATTTGAATCTACCAACCTAGACCGACTCCGAAGCTAACTCGGTGTGGGAAAATCACCACTAATGCTCACTAATACAACTTCGGATCACTGAATCAATTCACAACTAGTTATCTGATGTAGGTAGGTGAGAAAATGTGCCCTACCTCTCTTAAATCATGCAAACTAGTGCTAGGATGACTAAGAGTGAACTAACTGATGGGAAACAAAGCATAATTGAACATAATTGAACACCGACTAGGGTCAACTGTTGGATACTATTGGTAGCACTTAGAGTGGGTTCCTAAATTATAGGGATTGGTCCTTGAAGATCCTAAAATCATGCAGATGAGAACATTGAGTGTTAGGTGGCCCCTAGGTGTGGCCCCCATGGACTAATGGAGTGATAATGACCCCCTAAGGTAGGAAAAAGACAAATATATTATGTGGTCAAAGGGAGGATTAATTAATAATCCCAACAACTCTGTGTATCATAGACCTTGGTGTGGATCTATAGGTTGTGTTACCTTCATTCCATCAAACTCAAAAGTCATCATTTTTTTTCAAATAATTTTGTTCCATATTTCTCATAGGCCCATTCAATTCCTTGAAATGATTCATAGGGATTCATTCCAACCATGATCTCTATTACTTCAAAATCTGTAGTGGTTTTGACACCTCCTAAATAAACTTCAACATTCTCTAGTCAGCCAATGGGGAAAATATGGCACTGATTTTCCATCCTCAACTAAACGGGAGAGTAGACAAGAGGTGGAGATCCCATTGCTTCCCATGACTTCCTTGGTAGGATTTTTACATCAGAACCTAAGTCTAGCATCACATTCTTAACATCGTATACATGTACATGTGCATCCAGAGGGAACTCTCGACCAATACTCTTCCCTCTCTGTTGTCACACAAACTATAGGTTTCTTTCTGGTAGTGGGGCATATATCTCACCATCAATTTCCACAACATTGTGTAGGTGGAAAAGTGCTCCACACTAAGAAGTGGAAAAGTGCTCCACACAAATTCTTAGTAGCATTCCCATATTCCAAAATATATTTTAGTAATTGGAACCATAATGAAACATAGTCCCTTTCTTTGTTATTACCTGATTCTCCCTCATTAGTTCTTGTGTCATTTTATCTATATTGGTGAGATGGTCCTACTTCATCTTGGACTGGAAATTTGTTATTCGACCAAAGATGTATGTGGCCTCCTGTTAGATCTCATTCTGTATGACTATAATATACTTAGTCTTCCTTGGTGTTGCTTTCCTAATCACTAGGTTGTTTAGTCATCGTTGATCTAATCCAGCTCTTACGCCTACATGAGTAACAATAAATCTTGTTGCACTTCGGTCTTCTTGTGGTTCACAATTAATAAAGTTGGCTGGTCTCCTTGTGCAATGTTCCCATTACACAATCAATTCATGGAATTCCTCCAAAGTGTGTGTGTTTGTACGACGGTATGTACACCATGCTCTTTTGGGAAAAGGAAAGTCACATACAAGATGGTCAATCTCATTGCAATTGTAACATCAGATCGAGCTTGTGCAACCGCCTTCTCGTCAACACAAAATCCTCTCCCACTTCTTATCCATGTTCCTGAGGGTTGATATATTACCTTATATATAGAGAGATCTATACTTTCTGTCGAAGTGTCCAGTGCTCTGCAAAATTTGTAGTATATCGTGTTTGGGACTAAGGAGTATTTTTGTAAAATTGGGCAAAGCCATGAAAAATGACCAAATTCTTTTCAAATTTTACAATAGTCATTGGACGAATCACTTAGCAGTTTTAGGATATGTCGGTCGTCCTACGAAGTGGAGCGGGATTTCCATAGAAACCTATGAAACTGTCATACTCGACACTGCATTAAATGGTCCTCTGTTAAAGGGTCCACCCGACGGAATTTTTCCACCTCTCGTCCTGGGGCATTTTAAAGCATCATGTCTTTCTGTCATGCAGTATGTACACCATACATGCGTTCAGGTTTCTTTTGGCATATTAATATCGTGAAGTCTTTCAATTATTTCTGCCAGTTTGTTATGCACTTGTGCCAGTTCTCTTGAAAATGGTGAATCTCATACTAGATTAGTGTTTAAATAGTTTATAAATGTAAGTAAACCTTGAATAAACCACTCCTTGTGGTGGGATTCATGGACCATAAATGTTAGTTTAGTCAATATATCCCTGAAATGTTGTGCATACGCCTAGATAGATTTTCCATGCATCTGTCAGATTTCTCTTAATTATGCAACACCTTGTTGCTCAAACTTGGGTTGTGAAAATTTGTTTAAGAACAATTACTTTATCTTTGATAAAGTGGGATTTGGTGGTCCTTGTGTTTTAATCAACTTCATGTACAATTGTAAGTCTCTTCCTCTTAAAGTTGTTTGAAATTAAACCAATTTGGTCTCCGTTGGGGTTGCTCTAGAATTCCATATTGCTTCACATAGGAACCGGTGTTGTGTTGCATCCTCTTCTCATTTCCCAAAAACTTGTGGACACTTTAGGGGTGGCCCTGCTAGTACTCCAACCATTGTGACAGTTAGGGATCCTACTGGTACAAATCCTTAAGATTTAGGTTGCACTATAATGTTACCACTACCCTGAGAATAACTATTACTACTACTTACTCCTACTAAGGCATTGGCTTGTAAATTATTTGTAGTATTGCTCATTTGATTATTCCAAGGTAATTATAAAACAAAATAATGAGATTTTGTTACCATATTATGCCAAGTGCACCTAGGGGTCGGTTAAAGGAGTGTTACTTTTTCTAGTTACTTCCACGAAAAAGGGGGGTTCACTTTCTAAGGTACTTCTATTTTCCACACATCTTCATAGTTATTGATGTTTCACAACTACATTCAAGGTTGGTTCTGGTGATTGATCTGGTGTTTCGCTACATGGTGGATGATTTTGTAGTGCTTATTTCCACTTGGGCATTCTCTACAACTTCCTCTTACTGGGTTGTTCAACACTTCAATCCCTCTTTCCCTTAGTATGGAGTTGGTCAGTTCATCTCTCTACTTCATCTTACATAGCTCCTTTTAATTTTCTTCACTCTTTTCATCATTTTGTATCTTTTTTCCAGTTGTGTGCTTCTTCTTCATGCCTTTCTCATTTTCACTTTCCACCATTGTTCACGGATTTCCACTCCTTTTTCCTCTTTCATCCCTGGATTCTTTACTTTCAACCCCCTCCATTGACGATATTTCCTACCTTCTACAATGTATTATCATGACCTTGACTTCCCCCCCTGAGCGCAAGGGTTTTACTCCTCCATTCTAATCCAATCTAGAGGAAGAAACCCAAATTCAACCATCTAGGTCCTAATCCAAAGCGGAATTTCTTTCGACAATGTGCCTTTAGATACTCTTTTGAGTTTGTCTTCAAATTCAAATGCTAATTGGTTGTTTTCGACTACAAATTATAGAATATAACCAGTGAGGGTACTTTCTACCCATATATCAATAGATCTAGTCAGCGGTGAATTTAGGTGATTCAATCTAATCATATCTTTTTGAGTCCAATACACAATCCTTCTTTGTTGGTTGAGATATTTAGGCACTTTTGCAAGTCTGCATAACCACTCTGCTAAGGTTATCATAAGTTCAATCCACATAATTTTGAATTGATCTAATGGTGGTCCTCCATATAATAAATATTTTCTAAACTTGGATACTTTCCACCCTTGTAATTTGGCTTCATGTGTTGCAAAACTTTCAATCTTATTATTCCATCGTAGTTGAATATGACTCGTCATCACATAGGTATCCATACATTTAACAATGTCTTGTTAAAAACTAGGTTCTGTCAACATAACCATTTTTTGGCGCAAAATTAATATTGGGTTATTGTGCATGGGCCAACAAAGCCATCGATGTAGTCTAGTGCGTTGGAATTTTCAATCGCCCAAAGGAGAAAGTCTCGCTCGAAGCATAGACAAGACCAGTGTGGGATAGGGGTTGGTTAATTGTAAGGATATGGTTGTGAAATTTCTAAGCATTCATGTCATGACATTATTCATCCTAAGATATCGTAGCAATATTTATCTTAGAACATATCATTACTACTTAGATAAAATATACATATTCAACACAAAAAATTGAGTGGCCCAACTGTTATACCTCGAAATGGAACTTCTCCATCCGATTAATGACACTAAATGTGTCATCACACAAAAGTACATTATGGATAGAAGTAGCCATAACTTTATAAGAGGATTTGACCCTTGTGTTGAGGCCCAGAAATTCGCAGGCAACAACAGTAAGGGATTCTCCCCAGTCAACGTTCCCAACTAGCCCGTGACTGTTTGGTATGGGGAATCCGTCCGGTTTGCGGTCCGGTTACCGTAGGTCAAAGTAACAAAAACAAAGGTTTTACCCGTTGCGGCCCGGTCCACCGTGTACTTTTGTATTTTTTGACTTAATGTATGATATGCAAGTTCCTAATTAACCATGTAGGGCGATAAGATGCAAGGAGCAGTCACAACGTGATGCACAGGTTCTTACCTCTCGTCTTAGCATTCACAAGCATCTAAATCACATACAACAAGAAATTAAAACTAACTACCTAAACTATCCCTAGGGAGCAGGATTATCATTCATTGGTGAGTAATATATTTTGTACATGCATTATGAAGAGTTACAGATAGCTGATACTTCTTTCAATACACATGAACAATTACAGATATTTGAACAACTAGATAGCCAATTGTTCAGAGACAACATTTATTACTCACAGTGGAAAACATCACAAAAATATATACTAAAGAACATTTAACAAGAACATAGGTTCAAGAAGTTAAACACTCTCACAGTTAATGAAACACAGCTAAAAACGAAATAGTTCCCCTTCAACATTGTTCATTTAATCACATTGATACATTCCACATTTCGCTTTCTCCAGCAGGCAAAAGTTGCAGTTTCTGATTGTAAAACGAAATAGTTCCTCTTACAAGAAAATGGTGTACCAGTTTTTCCAGGGAAAAAGTCCCTTCTAAGTTCTACTTTTCAATATTTAAACCACAAGAGCAGACTGCTTGAGCTGCCCCCCAAACGTATGACCTTTCAGTTCCCCAACGCTTCATGTTCCTCTATCTTTTCAGCGCATACTCATGATTGGCTGAGTAACTGCCGGACCTTTCAGAACTGCTCCTTTGTCACCATTCATTTTGTCTTTTCCTTCGTTTGTCCTTCTTGTGCTACTGCATTTTTCGGTTCTACCTCTACCAATGGCCCGTTATGCCTTCGCACCGCGGTAGTCTGAAAATGTCTTTTGATTCCACCTGCGATTCAACGAAGTGTATCATTCATTGGGACTGCGTTATAAAACAAAGCAGCAAATTATACCAACTGAAACGGCCAACCCCAAAGAAATGGCCAGGTGCACCACCATTAATCTGAAAATTTTAACAAACGGAAGAGTTTTGACTAAGCCTCGAGCGGGAAGGGTTTGAATCGGAAGCCGGAAGGATATCGACATCGGACACGAAAAGGATTTCCTAGCCGCAATGGCAGAAAAGGAGAGGTTAAGGATACGCTACCCTCGGGCGGAAACACTCTCAATCAGAAGTCAGAAGGCTTTATACTTCGGAGGCTTAACTACTTTGGGAGCCGCAACGGCGGAAGAGACAAGGGCTAAAGACAAGCGAAATACGGGCGGGAAAAGCTTTAGTCGAAAGTCAGAAGACATCACATCGGAAGCCAAATGACTTTTCCAGCCGCAATGGCGGAAGATAAAAGGCTACGGGCAGGCGATTAAAAGACTAATAAACATCGGCGGTCAGAGCGCTTTATACTTCGGGCGCTAAAATACTTTGAGAGCCGCAACGGCAGAAGCGAAAAGGTAATGGCCTCCAATCAAACATATTTTCGACGCCCGATGTATAAAATTATTTTAGTGTTTTGGACAGCCCTCGAATTTCAACAACAAACAAAAACTGGCTTCACCTCTGAAACGGTGATCCCAAAACAAAGAAACTTGATCCGATCGACAGGCAAATAAAACTGCGACCCGTAACAATTTCCATCATAATCAAATTTGAAAACTAGGGTGAGAGTTAATCTTTAGAATCATCCAAAATTAAACATGACCAAAATTCAAAGGATCCAACGATTAAAACAACGCTAAATCATGAGGAGGGGCCCAAAAATTAAGAAATTTGGGGAGAACGGTTGCAGCTGCAACAATTGGCGATTACCTAGTGAACCTAGATCTCTGGGTGATTATTCTTTGAGTGACAGACTGTCTAACAACAAATGCATCTATTGAATTCTTCCAGCTATCCGGATTTCTCAAATGAGGGAAGTGTGTACCTTTAATCTTTGATGATAGTCCAATTTGGGAGAGTGGAAACCACGATTTTCAAGCCCAGATAACTCTGTTGAGGCCAGAGGATGAGTTTCATTATTACTTTTGTCTTCAGGTAGCAGATAGCTTGGACACCACAGGGTTGTAGCATATGGTAAACAGAAATATTCGTTTGTTCCGCATTCCCATGCCACTTTTGCACTTTTTGTGCTTCTGGACTTTTGTCCCCTTTTATATGAGTCCTCCTGCATGCCTTTCTTACTGAATTTTAGTTCAAGATCCTCTATCCCATAGTGTCCTTTTGTGTGAGCAGTGTACTTCATGTTTCAGCTCACGGACAGAGAGGATCTTCTGGCAATTTAGTACTTATGATTCAGTATCTGCATTTGATGTATGATGCTTTCATAGGAGTTTTTTACTCTTATTTGCCTTTTGGCATTTGTTTCCTGGCATGGGATCATTTATATTTAATATATTGTTCACCTTGCTCCTTTCCATGGGTCCTCTGCTATCGCTCCTTAGAACATTTTAAGTGTGACGTGGATGGAGCCTCAACATAGTACTCTAGACTCTTCGAATCCAGTTTATTTCACAGGGGTTAAGCAGGACTTAAATGCACACAGAGCTTATTCGAGAAAACTGCTAAACTAGAAGAAGTTCTTTTAGCAACACACAGTCTAAGACCCAAAATGTTGATCATTCCCAAACATTTGATGTTCTCCATGCAACCGTGGGTTAGTTCCCTTTATTGGAATCAAGAAAAAAAAATCAAACTAAAGCAAACTAAAAAAAAAACATGACTCAAAAGACAGCCAAACAGATTATTTATATACAAGACAGAAGAACTCAACAAAACTTAGGAAAAAATAAGGCTTGAGAACCAAACCATTCACTGGTAAGTTCGCTTCCCACCCCTGTAGATCTTGCAACTTATAAGTAGAAGGGCCAAGCTTTGCCGCTATCTGATAAGGGCCTACCCACAACTGCTGGAATTTAGTATTCTTTCCTTTCTCATCATGGGGGTGATCCCATTTGAGAACCAAATCACCTACCTCAAAGTCTTTTGTTCCAGCCTTATGTTTGTCGAACCATCTCTTGATTACCTCCTGCTGTTGCTTAAAGTGCTCTCTGGCTTTAGATCTAGCCTCTTCTGCTTTCAGGAGATTATATATCCTTATTTGCAAAACTTCATCATCCGACCCTCTAGATTCTTGAGCTATTATGGAAGAAGGAAGCATGATATTGGGAGGAAGGATGGCTTCTTTACCGTATACAAGGGTATATGGAGACACTCCAATCGAAGACTTGGGGGTGACTCTATCAGCCCAAAGGGCATTTGGTAGCGCTGCATGCCAGCTCCTCTGGTTTTCTATTACAGTCTTCTTTAAAATTCTAATCAGATTTTTGTTAGAGGATTCAGCCAGGCCATTTCCTTGTGGATAATAATTAGCAGAATAATGCAATTTTATCCCTTTATCATGAGCAAATGCAGTCAATTTAATTGATGAAAAGTACTTAGCATTATCAAATACTAACGAAGCTGGAACTCCAAACCTGGTCATGATATGATCTTGTAGGAAGCTGATGACCTCATCTTCATTTATCTTCCGCAGCGGGATAGCTTCGACCCAGCGAGTGAAATAATCAGTCGCGGTCAGAATGTACTTGTGCTGTAGAGAGGAATTTGGTTTTATTTCTCCAACAATATCCAGCCCCCATTGCTCAAATGGTTTCGTGATCATCACAGGCTTTAGGGGTGCTGCTGCTTTAGGTTGTCTCCCACTACACCTTTGGCAAATATCACACTTTCTGACATGTGCGTGTGCATCTTTGAAGAGCGTAGGCCAATAGTAACCTGCCCTGAGGATTTTGTGGGTTGTAGTATCTCCTGAATAATGTCCCCCAGCAGGACCGTCATGCAACTCTGACATTACTTTCTTCGCATCTTCCTTTTCTAAGCATCTAAGAAGAACCCCGTCATAATTCTTTCTGAATAATAATCCTTCAACAAGTTGATAGGAGGCTGATTTAAGATGCAACGCCCTTCTTTGCTTGGAACTCCAATGTTTTGGCAACATCCTGGCCTGCAGGTAATGCACAAGGTCTCTATACCAAGACTCGGGAGCTGTAAACAAAGGACATACCTCCATTACATGTAATTTGGCTTCATCTTCCCAGGCGTGTTCTTCATTTTTTCCATTTTCAGTCATTTGTTTGCACAACCCTTTTCCTTTAACTATAGATGCTAGCTTGAATTCAAGGTCGTACTCTTGAAGAGTCGTTACCCAGTTGCCTCTTCTTTCTCCTAACTCCTTCTGCACAAGAAGAGACCTTACAGCTGGGTAGGGGACGATCACCTTGGTTCTATTTTTTAAAATATAAGTCTTGAATTGCTTTACTTCTTTGAATACAGCGTAAGCTTGCTTATCAATGGCTGGGTAGTTTAATTCATCCCCTTGCAGACCAGTACTCATAAAAGATATTGGGAATTCATCCCCCCCCATCTTCCTTTTGGGTGAGCACAGCTGCTAGTGAATCATCGGATGCAAAGGTATACAAGATAAAATATTTGTCGAAATCTGGGCTTTTCAGGGAGGGTGCGTGTGCAACAACAGTTTTTATTTTGCTGAACGCGCTCTTCTCAATTTCAGTCCACTTGAATAGTGCATTTTGCTTTACCATCTGCTGCAACAGCTTGACAATCTCAGCAAAATCAGGCACAAATCTTCGCATGAAGTTTATCGTTCCCATAAATGATTGCATCCCCTTTTTATTATGGGGCAAGGGGATTTGTTCAATAGCCTTAATTCTTTCTGGATCTATAGAGATTCCTTTCTTTGAAACTATGTGACCCAGCAACTTGCCCTCCGTGACAGCGAACACACACTTCTTAGGATTGAGTGAGATGCCATATTTCCGATAGCGTTCGAAAATTTTCCTTAAGTGAAACGCATGCTCTCCTCTTCTCTTCGAGAATATTGTAATATCGTCAAGGTATACTACAGCACTTCGGCCAATCAATCCACAGAAATCTATGTCCATAGCCCTCTGAAATGTTGCTCCGGCATTTATAAGCCCAAAGCGCATTCTCCTGTAGGCAAAGGTTCCCCATTTGGTCCTGAACGTGGTCTTCAATCTGTCTTCTTTGGCTACTAATACTTGATTGTAGCCAGAGAAACCGTCTAATAACGAAAATAGTTCAGAACCTGAGACCATTTGCAGCAATTGCTCCATGGGTGGCACAAGATAGTTATCTTTGTTGGAAGCGCGGTTTAGATTTCTGAAATCCATGCATAATCTGATTTCTCCAGATTTTTTTCTCACTAGTACCATATTTTATACCCGCTCGGAGTGTCTGACCTTAAAAATGATTCTAGCATCCAATAATTTCTTCACTTCACTTTGAATCAGCGGTTCCAATTTTGGATGCATTTTTCTTAAAGGTTGCTGATATGGCTTGACACCAACTTTGATGGGAATGACATGTTTAATGATGCTGGTGTCATATGTTTTCAAATCTTCGTATGTCCATGCGAAAACATCTTTATATTGTTTAAATAGACTGACGAATTTGTCTCTTTCTGCTGGTGAACAACATTTGCCGAGATTCACAAATTTGGGATTCGTCTCAGTCCCTAAATTTATCAGCTCGAACTGTAGAGATGAGTTGTGGATCTTCACGTTGGCTGGTCTTCTGAACTTTTCATTTAAATTGAACATTCTTTCCAACGTTCTGACTCCTTTAGGGATGAAATTGTCATATTTCATCTCAACCTGATGTTCTTCATCATCTATAATCGCCCCTTTGAACAGCTCGTCATTTGTTAAGCATTCTATTATCTGTTGATCATCGTCGAACACTCGCAGGTTGGTGATCATATCAGGTACTGAGGGCCTGAAAAGCAATTCGACAGAGCATCGATTATTAGTGGGTACGAGCCTAGCAGCTGATGTGGCCAACAGGTCAACTACTGCATTTTTAAGTCTTGGAATTGAAATAATATTGAATGCATTAAAACATTTAAGCAGGTCCCATACCTCATTTTGGTAAGCTTTCAAGTGAGGGGAAACACAATGTATTTGATTCCGGATTTGTTTCACAATAATTTCAGAATCCCCAAAAACTCTTAGATTACTTACCTTTAATTCAATCGCTTTCCTCAAACCCTGCACCAGCGCTTCGTACTCAACTGTATTATTAGTACACTCAAACTCTAATATACATGAAAGAAAATGTTTATTCTTCTGGGGGTCGATCAGGACACAGCCAGCCCCTGACCCCTCTAATGTCTTAGATCCATTGAAAAAAAAAGTCCAAAAATCACTAACCACTGAATGTGAATCTATTCCTACTGCTAAGTCTACTATTTTACAGTCAATCTCATTAGCCTGTGAGAATCGAAGGAGATCAGGCTGAGTGTCTGATGTGTTGCTGGCTTCTTCTGCTTGGTAATTTCCTGGTTCCAACTCAATAAAATAGTTTCCCAATACAGAATCCACTGGTTCATTCTTCTCCTCCAGTTGAGTAACATTGTATTTCATGTGAGGCTCTCTTAAAATCTTAATCTGGTTCGGAATTCCTTTGTATGGCAACCATAGATGCGACCAATCCGAGGCAAAATATCCATTTAATTTGGCCGACCAATCTCTGCTTAGGACAAGACCGTAAGCATCTGGTATATCAGCCACCACGATATTAATGACTTGGCATACTTTATCATTGGATGCCAGATAGACTAGGACATCTTCCATTTCACCAATTACCTTTACATCCGTCCTATCCAACTGAACAACCCTCCACATGGATGGCTTAGGCTGCCCATTGATCTTTCTACAGACTGATATTGGCATGACATTCACTGACGCCCCTGAGTCTACCAAGCAATTATGTACATTATGATTGAAAATTTCAAACATGAGGAGGAAAGGCGGATGTTTGCTTTTAGACTTACCTCCAACGCTGGTTTCGCCGATTTCTTCTTCTTCTTGAGGCTGATTGTCAGTGGGCAGCTTCTCATCCGATGCTTCAAGTGCTTTTAATAGTCTTTCTTTTTGCTGCGGCACTTTACACATTTCAAACAGTGGAACATTCGCTTTCACCTTCTTTAAATCTTTCACGATGTCATAATCCATCGGCTGCTCAATAGGATGAGGTTTATCAACATTCATCTTTCCTTCCTTTGTTCTAGCCAACGTATTATTCTACTTTGGATCTTGGCTGGTAATAGTGAATTCTGGAATCTTATCCTAGGGATTTATTTTGAAATTTCTTTACATTTCTTTGCAGCCTTTTGATCTTTGGTAGAATGAGACTGTTTTCTTTAATTGGCCCTTGGCTCCTTGTTGCCACGTTGGTTTCCATGACGTCCTTGTAGCCCTGATTCTTTTCCTCTTCAGCATCAAATAACGAAACAGAATCCCACAAAACCATGGTTTCCTCTTCTTGTTCCTTTGTTGACGTAGTATTCTCTTTTCTCTCTTCATCTCCATCTTCCGTTAATCTAGAATCCAAAAGCTGATTCATGACCAACGTCATTGAATTTATCCATTGAGGACAATTCTTTTCAGAGTGTGGCTGTTGGTGGAAAGTGCCAAAATTGTCCATGCCTACCTCTGTTAAATTCATAGATGCAGTATTGTGAGGTGGAGGTTGAGACTGATTGCTATCCTCTCTTTTCTTATAATATGGCTTATAAAACTTTTGTGTTTCCTTCTCTTTCTCCAAATCTATGATTTTGTTGGAAAGCTTTTGCATCATTTTTGCCATATTTTCATAATCTAGCGATTTCTCTTCCTTGGGCTTAGTAAACAATAAGGCTTTCCTTCCTGCACCTTTCTCTCCTGACTGTTCTGGATAATCTTCAATACTTTCTCTTTCAGCTTCCACTACTTCTGCCTCTTCATAGGTTTCCGTCAAAGTAGGCTTGGCCCTACCTTTGGCAAACATGGCAAAATCAGGGCCTAAAGCTGAAGTATAATATTCAATCAGAACTTTGTCTGGAGGTTTATCCGTTTCAGAAAAATTCTTGAGATAGGCTGCAAACCTTTGTGTGAAACTGTGCACCTTTTCCTTTCTTTCTTTCTTCAAGGCGCATAGCCCTTTCATGAGGGTTGCATGAGTTTTCTGAGTTGCATACTTACTTCTGAAAATTCTTTCGAAGGTATCCCAATCAGGGATAGAATTAGCAGGCAACCCAAAGTACCATGATGCTACAGCTCCTTTAAGGGTATGCGGGAACAGTCTGCAGACTACATCTTCATACTCCCCGGCCCTTAATCCTTCAATTGCCAAGTAAAAACTTTGTAGGTGATCATCTACTAGTATTTTCTCATTTGGGTCGAACTTGGGCAACATCTTGTCAAAGGATTGAGGTAGGTCGTGTAATGGAGGTGTCAGGTTTAACGGTGATCTGGCTCTCCAAGCAGGTGGTGGATTTTGTGGGTTAGGTGGTGGATTAGCATTTACTCCCGCCATGAGTCTAGGTGGAGAGTGAGGAGGTGAGCCAACTAGAGTATGAGCAGGAGAACTGTGAGGGGTATCTGGGCCTTCTTGATTCAAAGGTAGTACAACTTCCTGTAAGGTTGTTTCTACAAGTTCTTCCTAGTCTCCAACCAGCACTGAGTCTTCTGCTACAGGACGATCTTTCTTTTTATATTCTCTTCTGGGAAATTCAGGTATGATTGGAAATCCTCCAATCTTCTTTACATATGCCCTGGTGTGTCTTCTCAGATCATTAACAACTTCGTTGCCAACAGAATATAGATGTTCTCTTTCTTCCGGGATTGGATTATGAAGCCCACTGCTTTCAGAACTGTTACCGGTGGAATAATCTCAGGAAAACGGGTTTCCTCAGTCAGCCATACACTGGTGGCCCTCCTTCTAGCGCCAAAACTGTTGAGGCCCAGAAATTCGCAAGAAACAACAGTAAGGGATTCTCCCCAGTCAACGTTCCCAACTAGCCCGTGACTGTTTGGTATGGGGAATCCATCCGGTTTGTGGTCCGGCTACCGTAGGTCAAAGTAACAAAAACAAAGGTTTTACCAGTTGCGGCCCGGTCCACCGTGTATTTTTGTATTTTTTGACTTAATGTATGATATGCAAGTGCCTAATTAACCATGCAGGGCAATAAGATACAAGGAGCAATCACAACGTGATGCAAAGGTTCTTACCTCTCGTCTTAGCATTCACAAGCATCTAAATCACATACAACAAGAAATTAAAACTAACTACCTAATAGTATCCCTAGGGAGCAGGATTATCATTCATTGGTGAGTAGTATATTTTGTACATGCATTATGAAGAGTTACAAATAGCTGATACTTCTTTCAATACACATGAACAATTACAGATATTTGAACAACCAGATAGCCAATTGTTCAGAGACAACATTTATTACTCACAGTGGAAAACATCACAAAAATATATACTGAAGAACATTCAACAAGAACATAGGTTCAAGAAGTTAAACACTCTCACAGTTAATGAAACACAGCTGAAAATGAAATAGTTCCCCTTCAACATTGTTCATTTAATCACATTGATACATTCCACATTTCGCTTTCTCCAGTAGGCAAAAGTTGCAGTTTCTAATTGTAAAACGAAATAGTTCCTCTTACAAGCAAATGGTGTACCAGTTTTTCCAGGGAAAAAGTCCCTTCTAAGTTCTACTTTCCAATATTTAAACCACAAGAGCAGACTGCTTGAGCTGCCCCCCAAATGTATGACCTTTCAGTTCCCCAACGCTTCATGTTCCTCTATATTTTCAGCGCATACTCATGATTGACTGAGTAACTGCCGAACCATTCAGAACTGCTCCTTTGTCACCATTCATTTTGTCTTTTCCTTCGTTTGTCCTTCTTGTGCTACTGCATTTTTCGGTTCTAGCTCTACCAATGGCCCGTTATGCCTTCGCGTCGCGGTAGTCTGAAAACGTCTTTTGATTCCACCTGCGATTCAACGAAGTGTATCGTTCATTGGGACTGCATTATAAAAAAACGCAGGAAATTATACCAAATGAAACGGCCAACCCCAAAGAAATGGCCAGGTGCACCACCATTAATCTGAAAATTTTAACAAACGGAAGAGTTTTGACTAAGCCTCGAGCGGGAAGATTTTGAATCAGAAGCCAAAAGGATATCGACATCAAACATGAAAAGGCTTTGCTAGCCGCAACGGCGGAAAAGGAGAGGTTAAGGATACGCTACCCTCGAGCGGAAACACTCTCAATCGGAAGTCGGAAGGATTTATACTTCGGAGGCTTAACTACTTTGGGAGCTGCAACGACGGAAGAGACAAGGGCTAAAGACACGCGAAATGCGAGCGGGAAAATCTTTAGTCGGAATTTGGTAGACATCACATCGGAAGCCAAATGACTTTCCCAGCCGCAACGACGGAAGAGAAAAGGCTACGGGCAGGCGATTAAAAGACTAATAAACATCGGCGGTCGGAGCGCTTTATACTTCGGGCGCTAAACTACTTTGAGAGCCGCAACGGCGGAAGCAAAAAGGTAATGGCCTCCGATCAAACATATTTTCGACGCCCAATGTATAAAATGATTTAAGTGTTTTGGACAACCCTCTAATTTCAACAACGGACAAAAACTGGCTTCACCTCTGAAACGGCGATCCCAAAACAAAGAAACTTGATCCGATCGACAAGCAAATAAAACTGCAACCCACAACAATTTCCATCATAATCAAATTTGAAAACCAGGGCGAGAGTTAATCTTTAGAATCATCCAAAATTAAACATGACCAAAATTCAAAGGATCCAACGATTAAAACAACGCTAAATCATGAGGAGGGGCCCAAAAATTAAGAAATTTGGGGAGAATGGTTGCAGCTGCAACACCTTGATACACATTATCAACACATATGAACTCACCTTGAATACACGAGTTTCCTTATAACAACTTGTGTACCATACGTGAGTTTCCCATTAGAAACCCGCATATCGATCCTAAATGTTGAATACGCAAGTTTACTTAAGGAAACCCGTGTATCATTCATGAGTTTCCTCATTACAACCCACGTATCTCATTAACATTTGTTAAAAATAAAAATATAAGTAATCATGGGGCAGGTGGGGTCGGTTTGGAAACCTCTATAACTCCCCTAACTATCCTAGCCTTGCAATCCTTCCTCCCTAACAACTATAAAAAGAGGAGAAGGGCTAGAGGAGAGGGCGAAAAAATTTGGAGGCAAATCATTGGTGGAAAATTTCCATTGAGGAGAGGAGAAAGAGGGCTTAGATCAAGGTTTCCAGAGAAGCTCGATCAGGCATTGGATATGCAATGTTTCTAGAAACTCTATCAATAAAGAATGTATTTTCCTTCCATCAATGTATAATGCATGCTTCAATTGTTTTTTAGTATTGACTTGGACTGTTCTTTGATTTAATTTGTAATCATTATATATGTTCATGTATCATATGTTATAACAGTCGAAGCTGCTGTGAGGAAGGTTCCCTTCTTTGTTGCAGGTGTTGGAGATTGGAAGCTAAATAGAATTTGGGAAAAGAGACCAAGCTAGGATTGACCTTCAGAACAAGGTGCACATCCTTCATATCTTCTTCTTTAATATATGCTTGTGAAATCCTGATTGTTTGTTAATAAACCCTTAGTACGTTGGTGGCCTCAAACTCCAGCCATAGGATAGATTCCCTAAGAACATAACTAGAGAATCTGTTGGGGAATCTTTTTGTTTTGGGGTCTCTTTGATTGAAGTCTCTTTCCATTTTTGTCATTCTTGGTCCTGTTAGTGGATTGCATTCATAAATATTCAGTGAGTCGAAGTTGATTACTCAATGTTTTAGGTCCATTTTTTCTTCTTTTTGAATTTTTGTTTAGGAATCTACGAGTAGATTATACTTAAATTTGCGTATTCTGAGAGAATACACGGGTTTTTCATAACACAGTAGCGTATGGTACATGAATTGTCTGATGAGTTTATTTCCTATATATGGTTGTTTAAAAGCTGTGGTTTTTTACTAAAAGTCTGCTTTTGGATAGTAGCCTTCTTCTTGGACTTTTTTACTGAGTTTGCTTGGGTCTGTCACCTGTTTAAGACTCTGTTTGTTTGTGTTATAAGCCTTCTTTAGTAGGTTAGATTGGATTGTTTTTAAGACCCTTTACGTCTCTTCTCTTGGCTTGTACTTTTTAGTAGTGTAGGAAGGTTCTAAGTCTTCAATTCACATTGATACTTGTTTCCACTTACAGTCTAGTTTCTTAAGTAGTTATCCTAGGTTTTCTTCTTCCAAGATTTTAAAGAACTCGGTTTTTAAAACTTGTGTAGTTCATTCCAAGTAGGGTTTGGTCAAACTTTGCATGGTATTCAAAGTTTGTGTTTATGAGGTCTGAAGTTTGAGTCTTTCTTATACATGTGTTCATATTGCTAACTTGCATTTGTGTATATCTCACATCTTTCAATTTCATTTTGAAAACAAAAATAATGAAAACAAAGAAATTGGGTGCATGCTAGTCTTAAGCAGACACATTTTTCATTGTTTTTAAGTTTTCAAAAAAGAAAAGAAAAAAGAATTTGATTTCCAAAGTCTTGTGAGCAAATTTCACTACTTTTTGAAAAAGATAAGAGGATTTAAATGGCAATTTTAATTTGAAATATTTTACATCATACATTTTTCTTTACGGTCAAGTTAAAAAACACCATAAGTTTCACGATCATTATCTTGAGTAAAGAACAAGCCTTAATAAGAACACTCATAATTTAAAATTGATTAGTAATGTTTTCTTTTTTAAGGATGACACCAACTAACTTAGGCTAGGGTTTTGGATCGGGACTATATATAACTATCCAAAACCATTTGAAACTCAGCCATAGTGGCATGTCACTTAGGAAATACAATTTTACAAGTATGTTAACCAAAATATCCTCTAACACAAGAGTCAAGCACGAGGTTGTGTGAATATTCGGATGCGAAGATACCCCTCCACCACTTAGTTGAACATACACCATGATTGTTGTGCGTTCGGGTTTTCATTCAGTACCACCCTTGGCCCCGTGTGATTCTGGTGTTATTTGGATTTTGGGATTTGTTACCCTGCCCATGCACATTAGTCAGATCGACGGTTGTTCCACTGAAACTTTCTCATGGATTTGGTAGCCTTAGTATCTTGACCTAAGTTTCTTACATAGGTCACGATGGAAGGACATTTCCACTGTACCTAGGAAAGACATGAGAGGAAACCTTGTGCACTAATTTGGGAAGGTGGTTGGTAATTCAATCGCTTGCACCTAGAAAAATTTTATTAGGACCCCGAGTAACTGTTCTTTGACTCTTCATTGGTCTGTTATAGGCCCTCATCATCCCAAATGTTCCTTTAGAAGGTGTATATTCACATGTCTGGTTGTGACACTTAGGAAAAAAATTTAGTGGTGTGATTTTTGGTTTGCTTGTGATATAGTTCAGCCTTTAGGTGTGTTTAAATAAATTCTTTAGCTATGGAGGATCAACATATTCATAGATCAAGAAGGTTGCAAAACCTTCCTCTACTTACAAATGTGGAGCCTCCACCACCACCTCGAAGGCGGAGAATTAACACAAGTGGTTCATTTTGATCGACTAGTATTATCGAAAGTCCCAGGAAACTTTAAGTAAGGTATATTCAGCCTGATATTTCATCGGTAGAGAATGAATATTTGCAATCCAAATATTTTACAAGGAATTATAACTCACCTCTCACTGATTTAGGAGATCTAGTAATTGTACAAATTATACCATTCAATCAACCTAGGTTTGGTGTCTCGTTAAGTTTTGTCATGTCAAATACAAGAGAAGGATATGGGGATATGTATACCCCAACCTTAGCCATTTCAACCAGTGGAGCATCTCCTCCACATGTGAGTGTACCATTGTCAAACATACCCACTGCACCAGTAGTATCATTGAACTTTATGTACTAGAGTACTAGAGTGGTTAGTCCTTCAGTACCCTCGAACCCTGCTATTGGTCCATCTAATGTGGTGGTCATTGGGATACCTAGTGCACCTTTCACATCCTCTCCTCTATTCAAAAAATTCTAAAATAATACTAGTGGTTATATTTATTTTTTTCAAGGGTATCCTTGGTATGGAGGGCACATTCCTCCATCCTCTCCATATCTAGGTCCTACACCTACTTTTTCAGGTGTGTCTTCTGGAAGTCAGAATCATTTCTTGGGATTAAACTTTCAAACTACAAGTTAGGTGTCGACCTCACCAGTCGGAAGCTCTGATTTTTCAGTGTTTGGTGGAAGAACAACATATCCCATGTGTATGACACCCATCTTAGTCAAAACTAGTAAAACCCAACTTAACACACCTCAAGTTAGTAATCCCTTGGATTTTGGGTGGAATCCATTAAAAAACATTATTACTACCTCACAGTTGGTGACTGGGGGAAAATCCAGGAAACCTTATGGGAACATTAGTGTGGGAACCTCCTCACACCAAGTTTCTCATTACTAAACTCTAGCTAGGCCTTGACTCCCTTTTTTGGCAATGTTAAAATTTCCAGATATTTCAAAACTAATGAATGACCCTGTGCACCATGATCTGACTTGGCCACCAATTCCCAAAACTACCTTCAAATATTCCAAAATTTCAAGGGAAAACTGGAGAGGATCATGGTGACCATGTCACTACTTTTCATATATGGTGCTCCTCGAACTTATTGAACGATGATTCAATTCAGTTAAGTCTTTTTCAAAGGACCTTGACTAGTGTAGCAACGAAATGGTATATTGAAATTCCATCTGTTTCTTATGACAATTTCCTTGATCTAGCCACGACTTTTCCTAATCACTTCCAAATTTTGGTCCAGTATGATGCTAGTACAGAAATTTTGTCGACCTTTTGGAAAAATAAGGCCACTCCCATTTACGATCACATTCAGGAGTGGAGAAGAATAAAGAAGTTGATTAAAGACAATATTCCTTCTGATTTTTTATTGGATTGGTTTTTGAAATCCCTATTACCATATATTTCAAAAGATGTTTCATCTTCAAGAGTGACAACCGAAGAGGAATCCATTCTCAATGCCCAACAACTCGAACTGATCTATGCTCAATCTGGGATCCTCTATGAGACTATACTTGATGTGTTAAGGTCTAATACAGACTTTGTGAAACCTAATCTTGAACTGCATGTCGATGGAATTGTAGGTTCGGTTGAACCACCTACTGTGGAATCACTAGCAAATAAGATACATGAACTATCATTGAAATAGTCCACAGTATAGGCAACCAAGGCTACCACTCCCTCCTCTCAGAATGCATAAGTTTATAATACACAATCCACCCAAAACTACACTCAGCGGTCCGATGGAAAGAAAAACAAAGGGAATAAGGGGGAGGGAAATCAAAATAAATAAAAACCCATGAATAATGCTGAGGGAGGAAACAAAGATAAGAAAAATTTGAAGTTTCCCTGCAATATTTGTCGAGGTGACCACTTGAATTACCAATGTCCCCTGATGGAATAAGCTCAGAAGTTGTTGAAGCAACAACCTGTTGCCCTCAGGGACCCTTTCCTGCAAGGACAAAATGCAACTTCAAGCGATCCAAAGAATGTTGGGGGCACTTAGAAGACTCCCCATACTGATCAATCATACGTTAATATGGTTTGATCCCACACCTTATTTCAAACCAAATACAAAAACTACAAATATGAGTCTTCATAGAAATATAAACAACCTGTTGAAGAATCAACCCTGCTTTCAATTGAAAAACCAGCTGAACCTATGCCGAATATATCGAAAGTTGTGTTGGACATAATGGCCACCCTAAGAGGTTGGCTGAATCAATATGTGATAGATTTTAAACTTTTTACCTTATTTTAGTCAATCATAGCATATCAATCATTATGTCATCAATTACATAATCAAATTCATCATGAGTCATAAGCACACCATCAATCAAAAGAGACACAAGAATATATGGAATTTTGATATTTATTTATTATACATGGAATGCAACAATGTTCTTGATTACAATCAACACCAACTGATGAAAAGAGCACCAACTCTTATAACAGGACCCAACCTATTTTTCTTAGCTCCAACTAAGAAGGGTTTGAGGAGTCCAATCCTCAAGTGAAAGATTCTTTTTGGAAGCAATCATATGGCTATGTTGCACAACGAACCTATGCTTTTCACATCAATATATTCTCATCACTCTTCTGGTCAACATTTCTCATCAATATTTGGTCAATATTCTCATCAATATCTGATCAATCTGCTCATCACTGCTGCTCATCACTGTTGCTCAAGTATATCTGCACATCAACTTTTCTCATCAATGTTGGCCATTATTTTCTGCTCATTAATACTATTGGTCAAGCTGGTCAATCTGCTCATGTACACATCATTGTACACCTCATCATACCCAATTACTAAACAATTAATTTTTCTTCACTTTCACTGAACATAAGGCATGCATCGCCATGCATCATCATCATAGGTATGCATCATCGTCATAGGGTATGCATATTCAGAATCAAATATAAATTATCATCATCTCAGTGTGCACCATTTATTCATCATCAAGTATACATCATAGTGCATAGGATAGCATCATCACACTATGGTATGCATGTACATCATATTGTATAGGAGTGCATCAACATCATAAAGTGTACATCATTATCACATGAATTATCATCATAAAGTGTATCATATAATAGCATGAATGTATGAAACATCATCATCATATCCTCCATAATAACTCCAAATATATATATATCAATATAGAGGCTCACATACTAAGATCAAAGTTGAACTCTATCCATGAGAGACATGTGTCATCACAAGAGAAACCCAAAAGCATGAACCATACATTTTCGAAGATCACAAGATGAAAAAATAGTAGGAAAAACAAAATAATATATATATCATGTCACCACATAACCCTAGTAACAATATTTCCAAAGAGCCAAGAATTTTGTAATTTCGAATTTGTATGAGAAAGTTATGCCAATTTTAGTGAAGATAACTAGAAATTTCTCCTCCACAAAGTTTCACACTTTTCTCCAAGAGTTACGAAAATATTGAGAGAATTGATGATGAAGAAATGAAATGTTTGATATTTTATTTATATAGGTTGTGGATGAAAGTTAGTACCTCAAACTGGGCTGACATGTAATTCAAAATTACAAATAATTAAATTCTCTTTTGTTTGGTCGACTGGCCCAAAAAGGTGGGGTTCACCAACTTCAAAAATTCATATCTCTTCAACCGTAAGGAGTTAGAACACGCTCCACATATCAACGGAAATGGATTGACGAGTAATATCTCCATATTATGGTTTTATTTTCAAATTCTTGGTCTAATACCCTTAAATTATTCAATATGTTCAGGACATCAAAGACCCCAGACATGAGGGTGCCAAAGACCATGCCACCAACTACAAGAGTTTCAAAGTCTTATTCAAATCCTTCTTCAACATATAAAGGAAATTCAATCGGGTATACCTCCATATACTTCCCAATAGCCATATA
>LPNX010715242.1:4557-58836 GCA_001517045.1 Pseudotsuga menziesii | reverse complement strand
TCTGATCATGTAGTAAACTACAATCCCATCAGAAGGGCCCAGCACTCACATTCACCAGCATGGTAGGCACAATCAACTACCATCTGTGAAATGGCTCAGCGCTTACATCTGACCTACTCGTCAGAAAGGCCCTTCCATCCAGACAAGAACACATCCTATCACAGTGATGGAAGACTCCCACCCAGACAAGAACCAATCCTATCACAGTGGTGGAAGATTTCTCCACTTTCATCCAGACAAGAATCAATCCTATCACAGTGATGAAAGACTCCCACCCAGACAAGAACCAATCCTATCACAGTGGTGGAAGATTTCAGCGCTTACATCTGACCTACTCGTCAGAAAGGCCCATCCATCCAGACAAGAACACATCCTATCACAGTGATGGAAGACTCCCACCTAGACAAGAACCAATCCTATCACAGTGGTGGAAGATTTCCTGCACTTACATCCATCCAGACAAGAACACATCCTATCATAGTGATGGAAAGGCTTGCACTCACATCTGATCCTATGAGAACACATCTCCGTAGTCATATCAGAATGGCCCCCAGTCCTCCTCGACTGAGCTACATGGTAACTGACCATGCGCCTCCACTCTCCCGGAGAGTGGCAATTGCCCTTACATCCGACCTGCTCGTCGGAATGGCCAACACTCACATCTGATATGGAAGGAACTAAATCCTTTAGCCATGAACAGAATGGTTCAGCCCTTATATCTGATCAAGTGGGAACACATCCCTCTATCATATCAGAATGGCTATACAGTCCTGCACTGAATGATCCTGGTAACTGACCAGGTGCCTCCATTCCTAGAATGGAAATTGCCCTTACATCTGTCCTCCTCGACAGAATGGCACAGCCCTTACATCTGTCCTCCTCGACAGAATGGCTCAGCCCTTATATCTGACCTCCTCGTCAGAATGGCTATAGATCTCGATACTCATATCAGTCATGGAAGGAACCAATCCTCTCACCATGATGGAATTTCTCAGCCCTTACATCTGACCATGGAAGGAACCAATCCTCTCACCATGTCAGAATGGCTCTGGATCTCAACACTGTCTCAGGGAGGAAGCCTCAATCTGGAGAACACCAAGTCTCTCTCTGAAGTACTCAAACTTCAGCCTAGCCAATGGCTTCGTCAATACATCAGCTATATGTTCCTCCGTCGCAACATACAGGAGCTTCACTGCTCCACTCTGCACCATATCCCTGATATAGTGATATTTGATCTTGATATGCTTTGACCTGTCATGGAACATTGGATTCTCTGACAACTTCACACAACTCTGGTTGTCACAGTGTATACAAGTAGCATCCAACTGAAGATCAAATATATCAGACAGTAGCTTCCGCAGCCATACTGCCTCACAACTAGCTGAACAAGCTGCGACATACTCTGCTTCAGCTGTACTCAGTGCCACACAGGATTGCTTCCTGCTAGACCAAGAGATCACACCTGATCCCATACTAAAGCAACATCCCGAAGTACTCTTCCTGTCGATGGTACTGCCTGCCCAATCTGAATCAACATAACCCTCCAGGTTAATCTTCTGATTCGCATCATACTTGAGCCCATAATCAATTGTACCCTTCAGGTACCTCAGAATATGCTTTGCATCAATCAAGTGAACACTTCTTGGATCTGTCAAGTACTGGCTCAAGGTGTTCACAGTAAAGCAAATATCTGGTCTCGCGTTCGTCAGGTACATCAATGACCCAATCATCTGACGATACATCATAGCATCAACCGACTCTGAAGAAGTATCACTCAATGTCTTCAGGTTCGATGCCATAGGTGTAGCCATAGCCTTGCAGTCCATCATCCCAAATCTCTTCAGGATCTCTAATGCATACTTCCCTTGTCCAAGGAAGATTCCATCTGTACTCCTGCCACACCTCCATGCCTAGAACAATAGTGCATCGACACATAATAGGAACATCACTGGTATTCTGCCTTCAACCTTGAAGCAAAGGTTGGAATCCACTTTACTCTCAGTAAAGCCTAAAGTCATCAGTAATCTTCCCATCCTGTCGTACCATGTCGAACCTCAGGATCTTCTACAATCACTCCCTCTGAAGCGGAGCATCATACTCCCTCTGTCTTCCGTACTCTATGCACTGAAACATTTTGTACTGGAGTGACAAGTAGTATCCATCTAGGGTCACTGGATACTAAGATCCTCTATCGTGAACTTCTTCAAAAGTTCATCTTGCACCCATTTGTGAGCTTGTCATCCTCTATCAACCTTGTAGCAAAGGTTAAGATATTCATCAAGCTCATCATGTATGTGTTTAAACTCTTACTGACTGCAAATGTCTCTTCGTAGCCTCATGCTACGAATCTTGTTTTTGTATCCCACGATGTTTCCATCTACTGCATGATGGAACTATGAACTTCTCTTCACGTCTCGATAATACGCCCTGACATCATTCTTCTTGAACGGGAAGGTTCTGCATCAATGATGTCACTGCATTCATCATATTATTCTTTGTCTTGAAACTGTCGTCACTTGTTCTTCGGAACAAGTCTTCATTCTTCTTTCCTTGTAAGCGATTATGTATGCGATCTTTCCTACAAGTCAAATGCATTTGCATGGTTAGAAACATTTCATAAGGAATATTCATACTGGAAAATACTTATGCATTAATATATGATCATGCAACTACTTTAGCCAATACAACATTCATCCATATCTCACTGAAACTTTCTAGATGCCTTCCATCTCTACCAGGACAACATTGGGATTGTGCACTAATCCAATATGTCAGCAAAGAGGTTTCATTCTAGATAAGTAGCAATGGAGAATTTGTATAGCACCATGAGCTACTTACCCATATGCATATAAGTAGTATACTGTCATTAATGCAAACATCCTATCATGCATGATATAATAACTGAATATAAACAAATGCATAACAAAACAATATCATGAAATGAAAATTGAATACTTATCTTTATTTGTTTCGAGGGTAGACTCCTTCTTGAGCCTTCAGCTTCATCGTCTTCTTCATTCATAGTCGCATCGTTTCTTATCCAAATGCTGAGGTGGATAAGAAGTTCTTCAAGAGTTGAGTTCTTCATATTCCTAATTGCTTGAGGGATCTTCTTTGAAAGGTGAAAGCTTGATCTTCAATTGCTCCCATTTTCTCTTCTCTTCTTATGATTCGAGCTTCTTCTTTTTCCCAAAGTTTGATGAAAGTAATCACTTCCTTCCGGAACACATTCCTTGAATGAATGAATTCTACGATCCTGGGAGGCCATTCAAGGTGGCCATCACCACTTCTGCATTCTTCACTTCTGCTTTCTTAACGTCATGTTCTAATTTCTATTCTTCCCTTCAAATAGCTTGAAATTCAGGAAGACCTTCAACAACATTGCTTGCAATAGGTAGTGCTCTGTAATGCACATGTGCAAGCCTTCTATGCCAAAGCTCATTTGGCTCTACATGGATCAAGGCTTGTTCTGGATGGCCCTTCAATTCATACAAGCCTCCTTCTTGTTCTCCAATCACTACTGCATCATCGATAGTATTTCCTTTTGGCCATATGATGACTTGACCATCTATGAATGCAGCCCGCATTCCTTTTGCATCAATGCTGAAATGGAGAGAAGGTTCTTCTTCAATCCTGGCATAAACAATACTTATTTCATTGTTAGAGACTTACCAGAGTCTAGCTTGTATGAAGATTCCCCACTACCTTTTATTGGACATTGGTAGTCATCTCCTAGTTCCACCTTGTGAGGTGATTCATGTTCTGATAGTCTTACAAAGGATTCCTTGAATCCTGTCATATGTTTGGAAGCACCACTGTCTATGAGCCAATCATCACTTCCATGAGTAATGTTACCTGTGAGAGCTGATATCATAACATATTCATCCTCGCTTGAAGAATCTTCACTTTCATATCTGGATCTCTTTCTGGATGGTTCATCATCCTCTGCAGCATGAGCATGATGTCTTCTTTGGCCTCGTCTCCCTCTGAAACTGGAACCTCTATGCTCATGTAGGTGTCCAATCCAGAGAGATAAAATACTTCTATGCTTGGAAGTTGTCAACTTCACCAAGCTGATCACTTTGAAATGAGAACCTCAAATGGAAATAGCAAAGGATTAGATCTTACCGATTTGAGGTGTCCGCCCTTGTCCCGGAGTTTGCTGATCTAGGGTTTGTCGCAAAAACAATAATTTTCAAAACTTGGAATATTTAAGATATTATTGGATGAACAGATAGATCTCTTCAAATGGAGCTGTCCAATGTACTCCTTTTCTGAAAACAGTGAAGGAAAACTCCCGGAACAGGAAGCCCTAATTTTCTGATTTCTTCTGCAGAAATTTCTGTTACTGTTTCTGTGATATCTCCGAAATTACCGATCCTCTATGTCTGAAATTTCTCAAGAAGGTAACCTCTCATGTTTCTGATCAAAAACCATAGTTTTCATTAGAATTGGTTTCACCATTTTAGATTTATGATCCTTTTCCCGAGGTGACCTGTTACAGGACTGTTCAGAACAGTGAAGTTGTACGGCATTCCACGTGTCATTGGTGCATCTTATGAGTCTGAAATTCGGACCACAGAAAGTACAGTCCGTGACCTTTATGGAACATCTTCAGGAATTCCATTTGGACCTCTGTAGCCCAAGATATTGCAGATATCCCCAGGTGTCCTGTTTATGGATGATTTCTGGAAGAGGCTGGAACCCTAACTTGGAGAGATCATATCTCCCAGAATATAGAGAATCAGAGGCGTCCCTTTGGACACGGTGTGCATCACGATTTTATCTTTGGCCCCTGCAATTTTCAGCTTCTGAGACTTCGCCAATCTCGGAATATAGCGACTGTACCAAAACTTAGCAGTTTTAGTATTTAGGGTTTCTCCTAGCTCAGGGTCAAACTAGGGTTTGACTTTCCCGGAGTTTCACCCAACCAAATTTATTGATCCAGGTCTCTAAATTTCGGTTTTGATGAGGAGAACAATCCTATTCTAGTCTCACTCAAAAATTCTTCTTCTGTAGAAAGCCCTAATTTCCACATCGAAACTGAAAATGCTTGAAATTGAATTCTGCATCGACAGAAAGATGCACCATTTAATGGAGAGTCATCCTAGCATACTTTTGCTGAAAATATGTGGAGGAAGATCCACAAAATAGGAAGCCCTAGTTTCTGTAGCTGCACAATGTCTTCTTCTCAGGTTAGCTCTGATACCATGTTAGTTTTTCAACATTTAAGCTAGCATTATGATAAGATCTTTTCACTGAGAGAATAACAAGCACAGCAATCACATAAGCACATCACAAGAGACAAGAGACACAAATATTTTAGGAGGGGAAACCATAAATGGAGAAAACCCCTCAACTTCCTCTAAGATAGTATCACCACAATATGTGAACCCAAAACAGTAAGATGACCTCCCAACACAATAGCAGCCTTCTGTCTTCTGTCAAGCCAAAGATTTCCTTCTCCAAAAGTGCGCCACACTTGAGAGAGCAAGAGAGCTAAGTCACAAGTGATAAATAGAGAGACACACACTCTCTATTTATATTAGTCCGTTCACTTGAAATTTTCATTTCACATGTAGGCTTGACCTAATAATTATTACTCGAGCCTACACCTTAATTAGTGTATAATAACTCAAGTGCCCCTAAACAGTGGGGACTTACCTAATGACTTGATATGACTTGTTTACATTATTAATCCTTCCGATCGGGACATCGGGGCATAACCACATGACTCAAATACATAATAGAAACATCCCTGAATGAACATCGGGTAACAATACATATGATACATAGAAGAATACATTCCGAAGTTACATATACATCAACAATAACCATAAAGAGGACCATACATCACCATCAAAAATATACCAAGTGTGTGGGTCCAAGACCCAAGGCACCACATGAAAGGGTTTCAAGGAATTTTTCAAATATATCATATAATATTTAAACAATATACTTTCCACGGACTTCAATCCCATCACATAGGACTCCATATCCAAGTGATGTGGGCATCATGACCAAATATTCCATCATATCAAAGGCTCCAACAATCATGGGCATACAAACCACCATATGTATGGATTCCAAGACCCAAATCATTTCCAAAAGTAGAATCAATGATCATATAGTGTCCAAGGGTCATCAAGCCAACATTTATGTGGGTTTCAAACCTTCTCATGCATAATTACCATCTCCCATGGTTCCATGACCCCAAAAATGGCTCCACGGGCATCAAGATCTTCATTGAGGGTTCCAAGTCATTAATGAACACATCATCACCTTTAAGGACCATTAAGCCATCAAATGTGGTTCCAAGGGCTTATTCATCAAGCAATGGGTTTCATATGCTTCTTCAACCACCTCAACCATACCAAGAGACCTCCAAGGATTAAGATCCATCATGACATCACCTGTGGGGTTGCTAGACCTTCTCCTGGGGTACCATGACACCATCAGAGCATGAATGACCACATAATGGGGCGTTAATGCTTCTCCAACCCATCTAGGGATTCACCGTCATCCACAAAGGCTTCAAGACCATATCCAGGGTCTTCAACACCATCAGCAGGGTCTTCAGCATCTTTGGCAAGGTGGTGGCATCAAGATCCATTCTTGTGGGTACAGGGGCCTTGTCAACTGGATACAAGGCACTTCAAGTTACAAACCCCCTCTTTAAAGTGTCCAAGGCACTACAAGTGGGACTTGGTGGAATCAATGAAAACCTGTGGAGCCACTGCAAGTCCATGTTGGAATCGATGACAATTTCATCAACAAGGTGTCTTCAAGAAGACATGTCACAACCCTAATGTGAGGGCTTCTCCTAAATTTATGGTTGTGGAAGAATTGGCCTAGAATCCTTGTGCTTTGTCCACCTTAGAAGTGTTGCAAAGTTGTCCTTCACAACGTAATGCACTTATGGAAGATATCAGCAGTACAAATTATGCAAGTTTAATGGCCAAGTTTGATTTATCTGATGTCAAACCTCGCTTTCCTTACCATGTATCCTTCCAAATTGAAGTAGTCCATGCTAGTAAAACCATCAGACAAACAATTATAGATGAATGTGAATCTACATGTGTAATGTTTGTTTCATGGTGGAAATATTTGGGATCCCTTGAGTTGGTCCCATCAAATACCTTGTTGATCGCTTTCAATGGAAGGTCTTTCCGTCCGTAGGGTATTCTGCCTTCTTTTGACATAGAATTGGTAGGGAAAACGATCTCAGTAGAAGTATAGGTTATCGATGCTCCTTTAACTTGATTTACTCTTGGGTAGGATTTGGACCTACGCCATGTGTGTTATTCTATCGTCAGTCTTCCAAGTCCTTATGTTCCCTCATGAAGGGAAGATAGTGACCATTTATCAATTGTCTTATACTAGGAAGAGTTGTACGGACACATCGGAGTCCAATGTTCCCTTGATTGATCAATCGCGCCCGACAAATGAAATCTTAGGGGTTGCGATGTACACGTCACTTATGGGAACTTTTGACTTCCCCGCTCCTATAAAATTTATAAGAGCGACTAGTGTAGGGAAGATTGTTTGTACAGTTGTAGATAGAACTGATCCATGGATTCTCCCTTTGAAAGATGATCCTTTTGTGACCTTATCAACAACAAAAATAATCTACCAAGATATATATGATGCTATTGATGATTCCCTCTCGACTCCTTCTGTCTCAGAGGAGCCAAAGGAATCCTACTTGCTCGCTTGGGCAATGAACTCGACTTATTCGTATGATTGCTTGGACATGGTTTTACCATTTGATGAAGCCATGATGGGACCTGATAAAATATGTGAATATTTGCATCATAAGTCTTATTTCCTACCAGAGTTGAGCAGAATTGAAAACTCTGAGTTCCATGTGAGACTAAGTGAAGGTATTGACCAACCTATAAATCATTTTCCTAAGGAAGGAGTGTTTGTTGAAGGAAACATGGAAAACATTTCTGCAACCATACCAATCAACATCTCCACCAAACCTGACATACTGGAAATTGTCTATATCAAAGAAAATTCTTCACCCGAAGAAATTGTCATTTACACAGGCTTGTTTAAGGAATTTCATGATGTGTTTTCCGGGTATTAAGATGATATTCCATGAATCAACCCATATTTTATGGACCATAAAATAAGAACATATCCTAATGTCAAACTTGTTTGAAAAATGCTACATCATGTGAACCCACGAAAAGCGGCGACCATTAAGGCTGAAGTTGAAAAACTATTGAAGACTGGTTTCATATGCCCCATTTATTTAATAGAATGGGTATCTAACCTAGTCCCGATGGATAAAAAACAAGGAATTATATGTGTTTGCACTGACATCAGAGATCTAAATAATGCATGTCCTAATGACAACTACCCTACACCATTCATAGATCAAATGATCTATGCATGCACGGGTAACGAAGTATTTTCTTTTATGGATGGTTTATCGAGATACACTCAAATCCAAATTAAACATGAGGACCAACATAATTTCCTTCATATGCCCTTGGGGCACTTTTGAATATAAAAATATGTCATTTCATTTAAAGAATGTCGGGGCTACCTTCCAATGGGCTATGAATATCACTTTTCACGACAAAAAGCACATTGTCGAATCTTACTTAGATGACCTTTGGACTCATTCCAGAAAAAGAAAAGATCATCTAGATCATCTTTGTTTGGTATTTGAAAGATGCCGACACTATAATATTCACTTAAATCCCCATAAGTGTGTCTTTTGTGTCAAGTTTAGGAAATTACTAGGTTTCATTGTTTCCAACAAGGGTATTAGGGTCGATCATTTGAAAGTTGAGGTGATTGTTAATCTTCCTCCTCCTCGAACTATTCGACAACTTCAAAGTATACAAGGTAAGTCTAATTTTCTTAGACGTTTCATAGTTAATTATGCCAAGATAACAAAGGGTTTCATTTTCTTTCTTAAGAAAGACAATCCATTCATTTGGGATGAAGCCACCCAACAGACATTCGAGGAAATATAGAAAGAATTATTATCATCACCTCTATTGTCTCCACCATATTACATGAAGGAATTTATATTGTATCTGCTCGCATTAGACTCCACGATTGGTGTAGTGTTGGTTCAGGAAGATGATAAGATCCAAGAGAATGTCATCTATTATCTCAGTTGGGATTTGGTCGAGCTTGAACTAAGATATTTACACATCGAGAAGTTGGCCTTGGAGGTAGTGTATGTCATTCAAATTTTGCGTCATTATATATTAATTAGGACAACTACTGCGGTTGCAGATGTAAATCCATTTCAGTATGTTCTATCTCGATGAATAAACAAGGGAAAATTTAATAAATGGATTGTCATACTCCAAGATTTTGACTTATATTTTCAATCTGCTAAATCAAAGAAGTCCTTAGTGTTCACAGAACTTATCTCTGAGTTCCCGAGCAATGAAAGTACAATGAAAGAAGATGAATCATTTCCTGATGAGCACATTTTATTAATTTCAACTAATGATCCTTGGTATAGAGATATTTTTATATGTCTCCAGACTTTGAAGTGACCGAAAACCTTCTCACGAGAAGAGAAACGGAAGTTACAGCTGAATGCAAAAAACTACCTCATTATATGGGATACATTGTATAGAAGAGGGGTAGACTATATTATACATCATTGCCTCACTGATGAGGAGGAAAATTTTGTACTAAATGATTCTTATAGTGGAGCATGTGCGGGTCATTTATCTGGGTTAGAAACAAGCCATAAAATTTTACGTGTCGTTTATTTATGGATCACCATATTTAAAGATTGCATGGAATATGTGAAACGTCGTCATCCCTGTCATCTTTACACCAGAAATATGCGGTCAAATATTGCTCTGCTACATCCCATAATCTCAGTAGGGCCCTTTACCAAGTGGGGGGTATATTTTATGACCTGCAACCAAATATCTATTGGGGGGCATAAATACTTGATTTTCATTGCAGACTACTTCACCAAGTGGGAAGAGGCAATGCCTACCTTCAAATCCAATGGTGAGACAACAACATTTTCTTATTCAATCAAATCATTTCTAGATTTGGTATCCCAAAGCAGATTGTCACAGACCTTTTCAGTCACTTCCAAAACAATATGATGACCGAATTGACTACTTTTCTAGGGTTTAAACAAGATAACTCGTCTTCATTTTACCCGCAGGAGAATGGACAAGTAGAAGCTGTAAATAAAACTTTGAAAACCATTCTAAAGAAAACCATTAATGAAAGTAGATCAAATTGTCACATCATGTTTTATCCCACACTTTGGGCATACCAAATGATAGTCAATGCTTCCCCAAGGTTCTTCCCTTTCCAACTCGTTCACGAGTAGAATCAATTACCCCTATAAAATGTGAAATACATTCATTAAAAATTGCAATACATTTACTACCTAACACTTATGACATATAAGAACATTTGATGCATCTAGAACACCTAGATGAACAATGTAGAGATGTTCTTACAATAAATGAGGCACATAAACAATAGGTCAAAAACCAATATGACAAAGTTGTTAAGCCTAGGGTTTTATCTAAAGGATAACTTGTCTTGGTTTATGACTAGGATAAGGAACCCTTGGGGACCAGAAAGTTCAATTCCATGTGGTTAGGTCCGTATATCATCTCCAAAATCTTGAATAAGGGTTCTTATGAATTAGTAGACTACAATGGAAACAAGCAGGTAGAGCCCCGAAATGGGCTCTACCTAAAAAGGTATTACGCTTAGGCTATGTGCTTTTTCTTGTATATATCTATATAACTTTATAATTAGTTATTGTATGTAATTGTTTGTTATGTAAATATGGTGTTGTTTTGGATTCCAATGGATAGGTGCATAGGATTCACTGACGGTGCAAGCCGCCACACTTGTAACTTGGCTTCGGTCGCATGGGTAATCTATGCACCACCATGACAACTAGTTACCTCGGTAGGTGCTTGTTTAGGTCCCACAACTAATAATATGGCTGAGTACATCATAGTCATTGAGATTCTAAGGGACATTGCATCACGTGATATTAAGTGTATGGAGGTTAGATTGACTCCCAGTTAGTAGTATCTCAGCTTAATGGAGATTATCAAGTGAGACATCCTACTTTACTACATCAGTTTTACGAATTAGAGTTCTTGAAATACATTTTATTATATTATATACAAGCATATTCCAAGAATTCAAAATGCAATAAATGACTCATATGCAAATTATATCTTAGATTGGAATTTGTCACATACATTGTAAAAAATATTTAGATGTACACGTAGAAACCCATGTAAATAAGCCACCATATATGTGTGTGTGTGTGTGTGTGTGTAAAATAGTTCCATAAAAATAGAGTCCTGGTCCAAAAATATCCAATCATAAGTACATCAAAATACGAAAAACAAGATCACAATCCCTCTAGACACTAGAAAACTATGGAGACTTTGCAGTTGACTCCACTACAACCTCTCGGTAGCAAAGGGAGGTTCTGGACACCTCCCTAAGAAGGTGTAACCACGAAGGAGACACACCCACTATATGCTCCTACATATCAATGGGAATCCTATCCATTATTAAAGTAGGAATATCATGAGTAAGGCGGGTCAACTTCCCCTCTACAAATCAGAGCATGGAATCAACACCACCTCCCTCAACCAGTCATACATATGTCTTAGGATGACCATTCGACCAAACAGGTCCAATATCTACATCACACAAACTCAACTTATGATTGTGCAATTTACATATGTATATACACTTATTTACAAAAAATATTCATAAAAAGTAAATATTAGAAAAACAAGAGACTTACCCATCTCTCCCCATGCCTCTTCAAGAGGTAGAAGAAGCTCAAAGTCACCACGAAATTCTAGTCTGTCGTAACGAAAATGCTCGAAGGTAGGTACGTGTTTGCTCCACCATGCATAGAACTCATCATTGTAAGCTCCTCGGATCTCACCGCCACCTTAGCAAACAAATACATATCCCCACCGATTGAGACTAAGCTCACGTGGATGTGGATAAGGGAGTGTCACCCTGGGGATCAATGTAGGTACTCAATCGAAGAAGAATACCACTAGGATGATGGGGTGTCCAAATTTCGTTTTCTCACCTAGATTGCAAACTGAAAGTTGTTTCTTCATGTATAAAACTAGCCCAAAACACCAATCAAACACTACATTCCTTAAGCATTCCACTCCAAGATGCATATGGTTATGAGTGGCTAGGTGCAGTCATGATACACTCGCCACCTATGTGATGGTACTCACAATCACCTTGAGAGGGAAACTAGCTATCTAGACAATAGGAACTTGTGTACCATATTCCTGTTATCTAGGCAAACAATACGTGTTCACATAGTCATGAACACTAAGTGGGCCACCCCCATGACCAGAGCCACTCAAATTCATCGGCATCCCTCAATGTGATAAACTTGTGATGAAGTAAATGTCTTCAGCAGTAATCTCTAATGTTTCACCTTGTAGATGGAACAAGCACTGATCAGGATCCCAAAGGCATACTAGGTACTCTAGTAATATGACTTGTGCACGCATGTTTGTCGTGCGATTTTTTTTTAACAAACCACATCGTCAAAGAGAATTTAATGTTAAAGAATCATGTAATGCTTCCCTATCAAGATCCTCATGCTCCCTTTCTCGCCATTAAATCACCATATTTCCTTCAAACAATAAATTTTTTGGTCATTTTCATCAAAAAACACGTAACCCGCAACATACGTGATTATGCAGTTAGAACAAAGTGTATCATACACGGGTATCCTGTTGCATACCTGCGTATTTTTCTTGAATACATGAGTTTGCAATTTGATACCCACGTATTCTATGCGGTTCCCTTTCAAACTCACAGAACACCTAAAATGACAAAAATAACTTCAAAAAAATGGCATGAAATGAAAGATAGGAGAGAGATGAATTACCTACAACTTGCGGAAGTCGATTTGGTCCACCAGATTAACTGTACGAAACATTTGAATATCGAAGGTAAAACTTGCATTATTCAAGGTAAAAGTCAAAATGAATTGTTTTTTAACCAAATTCACTATTTATGGTAAAAATTTCAAATTTCCTACCCACTTTTCTATAGCTTTTGGTCATTTATGAAATTTTTGACTAATAGTTCATTGATTTTTTCCTAGTCTTTGAGGTCATGGATGAAATTTGAACATGTTTCCTTGGCATATAAGATAGGATTTGGTCCCATTGCACATTTCATTTATATCCAATCCAATTCTGAACCGTAGGATTCCCTTTTTATCCATGGACTATGATATATAGCCTCAATGTTATCCTTCAAACATCGTTGTTCTTCCATGGATTAGAACCAACCTAACATGGGCTACCTCAGTTAGAAAATTTCTTTCCATTATCGTACCCATCATGCATGTTTCTAGGTCACGAGAGCCTTCATAGTTGTCTTACATGCAAAAAATGAACCTCATACTTTATCTTTTGCGGACTATCCTTTGTTATAAGGCTCCTGTCATATGGATTTATCTTCAAGCCTTGGTCTGACTCCTTAAATATGACTAGATTTCTAAGTTACTTGTTATTTCAGACTCGCTAAAGTAAATTTAATATCATCCACATTAGTATAAGTTTAACCCTTTTCTGGACCATGTGGATTACTTACGAAAAAGGAATACTCTAGTTCACTATGACTATAAGAGTATTTCCATGCATAGGTTTATCTCTTTTTCAGGCCTGGAAGACTAAATTTATGAAAAAGGAACATATTTGAGCTTACTTTTTATTTTTCGTTCTATGGATTAAACTATGAAAAAGATTATAAGCGTTCTTTATGTCATTTTCATGCGCGTTAAAACCCAATACAAAGCATCGAGTTTATTGTTGGATGTCCCATACGCGTAAATATATGAAACATCCCCAGTGATCTTGCCTTCCTTCACACTCGTTAAACTAAGGATATATGCTTTATTTTGAAGGAGCGTTGGTTCGGTGATAGTTTACCCCTTTTTCGAACCTTACCGACTAAATACAAAAAAGGTATACCTTAGTTCTTTGGAATCTAAGAGAGTTCTCCTCTGGATTGTTTTATATTTTTTATGACCTGGGAGACTAACTTTACGAAAATACCCCTATATTTTTCTTTAGAGTTTTCAGACTCTCAAATTATGAAAACACCGGTGATCATAGGCTAATTTGGGCTCGTAAAATCCATGAATCAGTGCTTTATCAAGCAATATTCTATCTTTTCTTCAAGCTTGTTTAAAAATGAAGAAGACCTCGATTTTACTTTCTTGGACTTGTTAAAACTTAACAAGAAAGGAAGGAAGGAAATACTCTCTTTACTTTAAGTTTTATGTTAGAAATTCCCATGAACAAAGCACTAGTTTGAGTCTCTCAATACTCATGTTTCAATTTTAAACTTCCCAGTTTCAACGTGCACTTTGAATTACTACTCCTCCATTATTTACTTATCTATAGGACATGGGATTTATCAATGTCTCCTACATTGCAGATCAGTCCAGTTGTTTATCTGGAAGATTCAATATTCCTTGAGTCATCTTTGTGTCATGCTCACTGTTAAAGTATGGCTAACCCCTATATCTTTACCTCGATCCCTATCATGACCATCTCTGAGTTTGATCTATGCTTATCTTCCCCTATCCATTCTACTAGTTTACTCATGTGACATGTTGAAGGATTCATTTCCTTCCCTCTCACACATGGCTTCCTACCATCACCTGCTAATGATGAAGACCTTGAGTTTTGATAGTACCTCAGGCTCCACTTTCCATCTCGATGGTATCATTTTCATTGGTTGTCGTTATAACTTTTTTACCAGTATTCCGATGGAATCCTCCATGTTCGATTTCAACTATTATATTCACATGGCAGGATTCACACTTAATACTTCATATTTGGATAAATACCTTGGGTTTACAACCTATGAGACCTAAGTTTCAGAAAATCATGCCATGTTTTGTGACACCACTCCATCTATTGAAGATATGTTATTGTACTCATGTGACTATCATCCACCTTGTAAATATGCATGGCATTGTAGCTCGTATTATATAATGTATATGTATCTTGCAAAGGAGATAATGTTCCACATTAATGAACATGGAATCCTCAGTGATGATTTTGTAACAATGGCTTCTATTTGTTTGTTTCATGTACTTATGATCTACAACCTAGATTCTGAGTCCTCTGAGCTAAAGATTGTAGTGTATTTTGTCCATCCTTACCCTCTGACCTCACACATTAGGGGGAATTTGTTATACCTCAAAATGACACTTCTTCGTCCGAGTAATAACACTAAATGTGTCTTCACACAAAAGGACATTATTGATAAAAGTGTCCCTAATTTTATAAGAGGATTTGACCCTTGATACACATTATCATCTCCAGTATCAACATTCTTTGCATATGAAATCACCTTGAATACGTGAGTTTCCTTATAACAACTTGCATACCATACACGAGTTTCCAATTAGCAACATGTGTATCAATCCTAAATGTTGAATACACGATTTTTACTCAAGGAAACCTGCATATCATTCGTGATTTGCCTCATTACAACCTGTGTATTTCATTAAAATTTGTTAAAAATAAAAATATAATTAATCAAGGGGAATTTGGGATCGGTTTGGAAACCTCCCTAACTCCCCTAACTATTCTAGCCTCGCGATCATTCCTCCCAAACAACTATTAAAAGAGGAGAAAGGCTAGAGGAGACAAGGACCAACTTTGGAGGAAAATACATGCTGGAGAATTTCCATTGAGGAGAGGAGTAAGAGGGCTCAGATCTAGGTTTCCAGAGAAGCTTGATCAGGCAGAGGATATGTAATGTTTCCAGAAACTCTATGAATAAAGAATGTATTCTCCTTCCATCAATGTGTAATGCGTGCTTCAATTGTTTTTTAGTATGGATCTAGATTGTTCTTTGATTTAAATGGAAATCATTATATATGTTCATGTCTCATGTGTTATAACAGTTGAATGTGTTTTGAGGAAGGTTCTCTTCTTTGTTGCAGGTGTTGGAGAATGGGATCTAAAGAGAATTTGGGAAAAGAGACCAAGCTAGGATTGACCTTCATAACAAGGTGCACATCCTTCATCTCTTCTTCTTTAATATATGCTTGTGAAATCCTGATTGTCTATCAGTAAACCCTTAGTATGTTGGTCACCTCAAAACCCAACCATAAGATAGATTCCCTAATAGCACCAATAATCCTTCTTTATTACAACAGATAAACTTCATTAATTCACGGTTCTCTAGCCTTACGATCACCGTGAAAATGTTGGAACACATAGTGATATTGAAGTGGGGCAAGTGAATCAATATCATACAATTTTATCATATTTGACTCCATTAATCATGTAACATTATCAACCTTAATCATCAAAGTAAAATACAAAAAATGTTTATATTGAAACTCAATTTAGTAAATCGTCAAAACTACAATAATTTGCAGGAGACACCAATCTCCAATAATGGTTTGAGAACCCACTCACAAATTTTGCATACACCAATCTGACTGGGACACCAATCCCTCTTATGATCACCAACTCATCAAGAACTAACCTGTTCAAGGGACGTCAACACCATTCCTCTTATGAGCATTAGCTCATAACCAACAAGAACTACTTTTCACTTTCAAGAACCAACATGTCAAGTGAATCAGGACACCAATCCTTTGTGAGCACCAGCTTACACAACAAGCAACAACCTTCTCTCCCAATCATTACCCTGCCACCGTAAAGATGAATATGAAAAATTGTAGTTGAATGACAGAAATATGGAGCCCTTCTTCTCTATTGTAGCCCCACTTTTCTATTGTATCCCTACTTCTATATTGTTTACACAGTCAACTGCCCTTCTCAAATATGGAGTAATCTGTAACCCCACTTCTCTGTTGTAGCCCTACTTTTATGTTGTATCCCTACTTTATGTTATTCATGTACCTATTAATGTTACTTCAAACACTCTATTTTATGCTTGCACGATTATCATCAATTTGGACACCAGGTGTATATAAATCCTTCTGCAATTTACACTTTTGAACTAAATCCCTGATCTTCACTTATTCTTTTTGTCCAGATATCATGACAAAAAAATTTCAATGCAATGATGTGTCCTTCAAAGCTCAAAGAAATCTCTGCAATATTTATGTTTTCAGAGTGAACTTGAATATGTCCTGCAATTGTGATTTTGAAATATTCAAGCAAGAAGGGTAACCTGCAATCTCTAGGCTTTTGGAAACAAGATAAAAGATCTACACAAATGATATGTAAATTATTGGATTCCCTAACTCAGTTTCAAGTTTGTTTCAAAACATGAAGTTTAATGCCAAACACCATTCACTAACACTGCTACCAATGAAGTTTTATTTCATAAACTTGAAACGCTAGGAAATTTTACACACTTTTAAAACTAATTAATAAAATTAAAATCAGCCACAACATAAAAGTTAAACTCGAAATTTTTAACCAAATTGGCTCAGGAAAAAACCTTAAGGGAAAACCTGATGTGAGAGGGATTTTATTTTTCTTTCTCAAAAAATAAATGTACAACATAAATACAATAAACCAACTTATCTCAACCCTAAAAGACTAACAAATATTCCTTGAAAACAATGTTGTAACAACCTTTTTCTTTGTGCCCAAACAACCTCAAATTATGTGCCTTCTCAACATTGTATGGACTATTAAATTTATTCTTTCTCTGCATAAATGTGCCCACTATTATAGAAAATTACTCCCTCAATTTTAATGATTAACTCAACCTTGAAATGTGTGCATGTTGTAGGTGTACAATTTGCATTTAATGTTGTTGTACAATTCTCTATTGATTGAACTTGCCTCTTCCCAAGGACTTCGTCAGAATATCTGCCACCTATTCCTTAGTAGGAATGTACTCAACTCCACTACACCTCTCTTGAAATAGTCACAAATGAAGCGGTGCTTGATCTCAAGGTGTTTTAACCCATCATGAAAAAATGGATGCTCTGAAATCTTGATGAAACATTTATTATCACACTAAACTATTGTTGGTCTCAACTCCTGACCAAATAGCCCAACCAACAACTTTTGAATCCATATGGCCTCACAAATGGCCTAACTAAATGCCATATATTATGCCTCTGCAGAAATCAGTGCAACTTACTTATGTTTCCAACTGAAACAAGACATTATTATTGAGCCCATATTGAAACAACACTTGGATGCACTCTTTAGTATGTCACACTAACTGCCCAATCAGAGTCTGTATAACCAAACAAACTGATCCATCTCCTCTCCTTTATTCCAAACCAAAATCCATTGTACCACACAAGTATCTCAACACATGTTTTGCATCAATCCAATGAACTCTTTGAGGCTCCACCATGAACAAGATCAGACTGTTCACTATAAAACAAATATATTCCCTAGTGTTGACCAAATACATCAACGAACCAATGAGTTGACAATATATAGTAGGATCCACCAAATCTACTTTGTAAGCATAAATATTCTTCCAGTTGGTGATCATGGGAGTAGTCACCGGTCTACAATCCTACATATGAAATCTCTCCAGAATACCCAGAGCATACTTCCCATGTTAGAGGAATATGTGCCATGACTCATGCCACACCTCCAAACCCAAATAGTAATGCATCAACCCAATGTCCTTCATCTCAAACTCTGATGCAATATCTATCTTGCACTCTGCAATGAGTCTATCTCTACTAGTAATGATCAAGTCATCTATATACAACACCAGAATAAGTGGATCCTCACCAACCACTTTCGAAGAACATATTGTCATTGATTTCAAACTTGTACTATCACATGACACAATCAAAAGAAATAATAAGTGTTGCATCGATACTCATGTATGTCTGATCTCAGTGTGTTTAATAAAATAAATATGTATGTGTTAAAATATGTAATTGAAGTAATATATATGTGAGAAAATTTCCCGCTATGACACTAGTCATGAGTGCATAAATAACTATCCAAAAAACATAACATTCAAAATGCCAGATATGTGCAAACATCATGTGTATGGGACTTACGAATGAAGAACATGACATACAAACCTATGTGTAAAATTCATATAAACAAAATGACATGGCACGAATCATGAAGAAAAATATGAGATAAGAATTTATGTGCAAAATTCACATAAGCAAGTTGGAATATGTGTGCCAAGCCCCACAAAAATGAATCGTGATAAGTGGCACACTAATGTAGATCATAACTTGAAGAAAATGCAAAGAAGTGGGGGCGTTATTTAAGGATAAGAAACTTCAAAAAGTGGACACATATCTTGATTTGAAAAAAGTATAAATAAGAAAGATATGGATGTGTTGAAGTAAAATTGTAAGAATGAATACTTGAAGATAATTTGATTTGAATAATCTTTGTTTTTTTGGGTATTAATAACTCATTGATCGTAGAAAGAGTTTTATGCAGCAGAGTTGAAGTGCACAAATCAGTAGATGATTAATAGTAAGAATAGCGCTATATAGAAGGATACACGTATTCAGGATGTACGATGTTCTTACTCAGTAAAAGATGCATAGCGCGGAGTTGCAAAAGTGACTAAGTTTGGAACATTGTTCAATACAAAGATGCAGACTAAAGATACACACAAAAGACTGAGTTCGGTGTGACTGTTCAGTACAGAGACACAAACCATAGTATTTATCGCACAAAGTAGTTTTGGAAACTGACTATCTTGATGCAGATATTCAAAAGGAAAACATGGATCAAAATAATTATAGCAGTTGCAGTTTTGCAATCAAGGTAATTTGCAGTTCTTTGTATACATTCTTATTTCTATATCAAGGAGGTTGGATGGGGAAAGGATAAGGGATTCGAAGCTTCCTTCCAGTAGTTTATGGTAAAACATATCAGCAAGGTTGGATAAGGCAAGGAACAAGGAGGTGCAACTTCCTTCTAATCGCAACTAGTAAAACAAATTCAGGGGGTTGGAGCTTCCTTCTAGTTACAGTTGGTAAATATAATTAGTGAGTTGGAGCCTCCGTCTAGTTGAAGCTGGTAAATATGATTAGGGAGCTGGAACCTCCTTCCAATTGGAGCTAGTAAATATAATTAGTGGGTTGGTGCCTCCTTCTAGTTGGAGATGGTAAATATACTTGGAGATTGCATTTGTCCACAAGTTGGTGCATGGTTTCTACAATTTGTAGTTTGTGCAGTCAGATAGACATTTGTTTAGGTCAGTTACTAAAGTTCGTGAGCTAGTGCTTACGTAGATCCAAGTTGTTGCAGGTCAGTGCCTGTAACCAACAAATTGTACTTGTTGATTAGGTTGACACCTTAAATGAGTTGGTTCTCATGTTTGGAGATTGCATTCTCCCACTTATGTAAAATTCTTTTATTTATGGATATACTTATAATTATTCTTTAGTTTTTATGCACAATTGTGCTTAGTTATGCTAAAAAATGTTTGGATTGGTGAAAATTGATTAATTGTGAAATAATTTGATATCTACGCTCATATCGATTTACCCCCCCTCTTAGTATAAGATAAATCTTGCATTTGGTATCAGAGAAGGTGTCTTAAGTAACATATTGCCATCTGGAAGATAGATCCAACATAGTCATGGATAAAAAGGAAGCATCATGGTTACAAGAAAATGACAGTGAAGAAAATAATTTGATCACACAAGAAAAAGGAATTATTAACACTCAAAGAAACACCATAGAAAATGTAAAAATATTTGCGGCCAATGTCATGCATACACTAAAAAAAGGAAGAAGAATCAAAGGCATCAACGTCATATTTTTCTAGCCAGTTACAGGAAATGGATAAAAATTGTAAATCTAGGAAACTTAAGATCGATGCATTGGAAGTCAACTTGAACAAGAAGTGATGGAAAATAAAAAACTATCCAAAGAAATCGCACTTCTAAGAAATAAATTGAAAGACACTAAGGAAGAAAAAAGGAAAGATGTTTCCAAACAAAGAGATCTTGTCGCTAAAGGACCAACTCCAAAAGCTTCATAGGAAAAGCGATGAAGCTTGTAGAATAATCAATGAACATAAAAACCAATTTCAAGTTGAATAAATCGAGATCATCACTCTTAAAGAAATAAATTCTAAGTATAATAAATTGCTTGATGAATAGGGAAGAGTCTGAAGGAAAAGGAACAAGAGATTGAAAGGTTACAAACCCAACTTAAGACAAATGACATTATTTCCAAAACTATAGAAGTGTTAAATTAAATCCTAAGCAAGCAATGTTATTTCCATAACATGTTCGGTATAGGATATACAAATGGCATTGACAAAAAGGAAGCATGCACTGAGAAACAAAAGAAATATGTGAAGCTACTCCATGGTGGAAATGCAGAAGGATGGGACATACTGGGAAAACTTGTAAAATCATAATTTGTTACAGGTGCAATAAAATTCTCCACAAATATGAAAATTTACATCTCTTAAATTTTGGAGAAAGAAGAAGACAAGTAAGGATGGCCAGCCAGTTCTTTATAAGAGCAAAGATTTAAATAAAAAAGGAAAGAAGTGTATGATTTGGAGGAAGAAAACTGATAACCTAAGAGTGGACAAAGGAATGGGAAGTTTGGACATTCAATCTATATTTACTTCATCTCCATACTTATCCCTAACCATACGAACCAGTTACAGTAAAATATTTGCACACAAAGATGTTGCGATAGAAAGGGAAGTAGTTACAATTTAGTAAAGTAGTGTTCGTAGAGGTAATTAATTACCGGGAGGCATCAACATTAAATGACAACATACGATCAAATGAATATGGACCAAATCAACCAAATCTTGAGAAATTTGAAACATTCCAATTTTCAAAGATGGACTAAATCTAGGTAAAATATGCAAATCACAGAGTGAATTAATGATACAAGAAGGCAGGGAAATCCTTATAAGTAATGAATTTATCCCTTCTAAAACCTCATATGATATGACTGAAATATTACTACAATGAGTGTGTGTACAGAAGAGGTTAAATATTGCAATCCATGGCCCCCAAGAGACAATGCAGAACAAAGAATCCATAAGTAGATGTGGTGGGAGAACCTATACTAATCCCCATTGCATCTTCATCAATGCTCATTGAAGTCCCTCATGACCACATTCCCTCCAGAAAAATAGATGCGCCACATGTGAATCTGTCGAATGTTGAAGACCCAAATTTTTCAACACAAATTGCTTCTGAAAGTGTAATAGTTGAAGAAGGGTTGTACAGCCAACTGCACAAGTTTTCCTGTGTAGATTATGATCCTACTGACGCTACGAAATTTATTGGTATATCTTAGGAGAAGTATCTGAACAAGAAGATTATTCCATATCCCAATGCACCAGTTGTTATGGAAGTTCAGACTTGGGAAAAAGGGAAAAGGATTGTCGAGAACATGGATACTGAATCTATTGGAAATTCCATTATTCAGGAAAACCCCACAAGTAAAGGTTTGTGCAAGACTGTTGTTATTGCAAGTACATGGTGCATATCTATAGATGTACAAGTTAGATATCAAATCAGTTGTTAGAATACCATCTATTGGGGAAGACATGAATCTTCTCGTGGATCGAAGTCAAGAAAAATCCCTTGGAAAGAATATGGTCAATAAATATGGAACTTAGCGAGATATTAGAGGATTCTCAGTCACACAAATAAAGGATGAAGTAGTAACATTCACAACCCAATTAATAGCATGCAATATTTTTCGAAAGATTCTCCCAAATCAAGTATTAACAGTAGTCATTGGGGCCACAGAAAAGTGTGTTGCGGGAATACACATGAACTAGCCAAACTTCTTGTTGAATGCATTTATCAATGACTGTATATAAGCACAAGAAAAAGGCAACACTTTCCACTATTCCCGGTTACTGATTTGTATTACTCTCGTCAGTTGGAAGGAATCAGAAGGAAGCAAGTTCTTTGATAGAAATAAAAGACCCTTTCTAGCAGCTAGATATACAAACCTGACATGTTTTCCACAATTGCGTGAAGGAAAAAAGACAACAATGCCAATTTCTTTCAGTATGGTGAAGAAATTAGGGATATTATAAAGAATAATCCACACATACACCTAAAAGAGACCCTGAGAACTGATGGTTCACCACTATGTACATCTATTCTGAAGATGATATCACACAAAATTTTCAAGAATGGGATCCAAAATGGAAAATCTCATTAAAAGAAAAAGAAGAATTTGAGTAGTAGGAACAACCAAACAATCCAACACCCATGAAAGAGGAGGCAGATAATACAAAGACTTCTTACGAACAAGGATCGGAAGGATCTACGCAAACAACGACAGTTGGAAAGAGAAAAGAAGTAACTCATTCAGAATGAATTTCAAAGAAGAAAAGGAAGACAATCATTCCAAGGTCTATTCAGAGACTGGAAATGGATGATGTGGAACAAATTGGAGTAGAAACCAGGAATGCAATTGAAGAAGCCACATAGAACATGGCTACAAAAACTAAAATGTAATAACTTTCAACTATCCAAGAATAAGTCATGCTGAAGATTAAAAACAAATCTGCAGAAATAAAAGCAACTAATAATACAGATTGGGGAAGAAAAGAAGAATGTTGAGGAAACACACTCAGAGACACATCTGGGTAGTTCACAAACACATTTAACTTCACAATAAAAGGGGAAAAGTTGCATCAACATGTGAAAATATCATATGCAGCCCTGACTCATCCTTAATAAATGCAAAATATGGTAGGTCATGGTGACCTCACTCTATCACAACTATCTGTGAATGAGATACATGCATTGTATACATCTACTGCGTAAGAAATCAGATGGAGACATGAGGTCACTACTGTTGAATAGTAAAAAATTAAAAATTAAAAGGAATTTTTACATGAAGATTGTTTCAGAATGAAGACAGAAAAAGAAAAGAGTGCACAGAAAGAGTCAGATTTAAAGCAGGAAGTAGAAAAATCAATCACCAAAAGTGATTTATTGAAGTAGGAAGATGGAAAGGCACAATAACACATCCTAAGGTTACAGAAAGTCGTGGAGGAAGTGTATGGTATGCTCCCAGAAATTCAAACTGATGAATATGGCTCTCTAGAAGGGAAATTCATGAAGATAGCGAAAGTGATACAAGATCTGCAAGCTAAGTCTGAATAACTTTCAAAAATAAGACATCCTGGGACACCTCTAGAGATCAAGGAAGAAAGAGAAAGGAAGCTAGAAAAATTGAATGTCATAATTAAAAACATCATAACTCTGGAACCAACATGTACTGATCAATATGAAGAAAGTTCTCAACTATGGGGACAATTGGTTGTTGATAAGAAGTTGAAGGAGCTGGCAAAAAAAAGTAATAAATAGAAGAGATATTGTGAGACATCTCAACCACACTATCAACAACGAAGATGAGAAAAATAAAGGAATACAAAAATCAGCAACAAGAAGTAAGCAGTATCAGGGAAAAACAATCTAAACGAGTTAGAAGACTCGAAACCTTACACGTAGAAGTTGCTCAGATTATAGAATCCTTTTCAAATTTGCAAAGAGAAATTAGGGAAGCAGTATAAGAATGCTTAGAAAAAATGAAATAACTCCCTAATGAATAAGTAGAGCAAGACATTTTGGCCAAAGAAAAATAAATGAAGGAGAAGGTTGGTGACTACAAAAGCAAGATTGCAGAAATTTTGAGAAACAGTTCGATTAGCCGAAACATCTGTCACTTGATATAGAAATCCTTGTACACCCCACTTCCATTGATGTTAAAGGGGGGAGAGATAGAGAGAGAAATCCTAATGGAAGGGGAACAATGATAGGGGTGTGTGTAGGTAAATTAGAACTCATTTTCAGGGGGACAATATGTTTATTGACATCAATGACAAAGGGGGATATTTTTAAACAATGTATTGTCATTGATGTCAAACTTGTTTTGTCACATGGAATAATCAAAATAAATGATAAGTGTTGCATTAATACTCTTGTATGTTTGATCTCTGTGTGTTTAATAAAAGAAATATGTATGTGTGAAAATATGTAATTGAAGTATAATATATATGTGAGAAAACTTCCAACCATGACACTAGCCATAAGTGCACAAATAAAAATCCACAAAGTAAAACATTGAAAATTCCAAATATGTGCAAATATCATTTGTATCGGACTTACGAATGAAGAACATGAAATGCAAACCTGTGTATAAAATTCCCATAAATAAAATGGTATACGACATGAAGACTCATGAAAAAAAATATATGATATGAACTTATGTGAAAAATTCCCACAAGGAAGTTGGCATATATGCACCAAACCCCACAAAGATGAATTGTGATAAGTGACATGCTAACGCGGATCATAACTTGAAGAAAACGCAAACAAGTGGGGGAATTATTCAAGGATAAGTAACTTCAACAAGTGGACACATATCCTGATTTGAAAAAGTATAAATAAGCAAAGTATGGTTGTGGTGAAGTAGGATTGTAAGAATGAAGACTTGAAGATTATATAATTTGAACAAGCTTCATTTGTCGGGTATCAATGTCTCGTTGATCATAGAAAGAGTTTTATGCAGCGGAGACGAAGTGCACAAATCATTAGTTGATGAACAACAAGAAGAGTGTTATATAGCGGGATACATGTATTCGAGATGTGCAATGTTCTTACTCAGTAAAACACGTAGAGTCGTATAAGTGACTGAGTTTGGAACATTGTTCAGTAGAGAGACGCAGACCGTAGAGAAACAGAAGGGAGTAAGTTTAGAACAATGTTTATTACAGTTACACATATCACAGTCTTTAGCACACATTGTAGTTTTGGAAACTGACTGTCTTGATGCAGATATTCATAAGGAAAACACAAATCAGAAGAATTACAACAGTTGCAATTTTACAATCAAGGTAATTTGCAGTTCTTTACGATACATTCTTATTTCTATATCAAGGAGGTTGGACATGGAAAGGATAAGGGAGTCAGAGATTCATTCCAGTAGTTGTTGGTAAAACATCTCAGGGAGGTTAGATGGGGCAAGGAACAGAGAGTTGTAGCTTTATTCCAATCACATCTTGTAAAACAAATTCATGGGGTTGGTTCCTCCTTTCAGTTGGAGCTAGTAAATATAATTAGGGGGTTGAAGCCTCTTTCCATTTAGACCTAGTAAATATAATTAGGGGTTGGTGCCTCCTTCCAATTGGATCTGGTAAATATACATGAAGGTTGCAGATGTCCATAGGTTGGTTCCTGGTTTCTACAAGGTGTATCTTGTGTAGTCTGACAAACATTTTTTTTAGGATGGTACTTGAAGTTCGTGAGTCGATGCACGTGTAGATTGAAGTCCTTGTAGGTCAATCCATATAACCAACATATTGTACTTGTTGATCAGGTTGATACCTGAAATGAGTTGGTGCTCTTGTTTGGAGATTGCATTCTCCCACTGATGTAATAATTACTTTATTTATGGATATACTTGTAATTATTCTTCAGTGTTTGTGCGTAAATGTGCTTGGTTCTGCTAAAAAATGTTTGGATTGGTGAAAATTGCTTAATTGTGAAATAATTTGGTATTTGTGCTCATAATAATTCACCCCCCTCTCAGTATAAGATAAATCCAACAATCACAATGTAGTAAAGGTTTATATCTTCCTCACTTTTCTGGAGCCCCAACTCCTACAGATATGCATCAATCCTGGAATACCAAGATCTAGGAGATTGGTTCAACTCGTAAAGGGCCTTATTAAACCTAGAAATCTCTCCCATGTATCTCAAATCCCTATGGCTACTCCATGTACACCTCCTCTTGTAAGAAACCATTAAGAAATGTTGTCTTCACATCCATCTGATGAATGCTCCAACCCAACTCTGAAGCAATAGATATCATTGATATGATAGAGGAGTACCTAGCCATTGGTGCAAATTTAACATCATAATCTCTCCCTTTATCTATGAGAATCCATGCACCATGAATCGAGCCTTATACTTCCTAATGTTTTCATCCACAACATGCTTGATTTTGTAGATCCACTTGGAAGTCATAATTGACTTCCCTTTCGGTCTTGGAACCACCTCCCACATATCATTCTTCATGATGGAATCGTACTCTTCCACCATGGAATATCTCCACACTTGTTGTGATGTTTCCTTCTCAAAAGTCGAAGGCTTCGATTCATGAAAACTAGTCACCACAACCATATAGCTATAAAATCTATTTGGTGCTTTTGTCTCCCTAACCTCCCTCCTAGGTTTCCCCACAAACTCTTTATATTCCTTTAGAAATTATTTAAGACAACTTGGATTTTTGTTTTCTGAAGTAGCTTATTTAGGAGAAATATCCTCCTATACATCCTCATGTGGAAGCTTCCTACTTGAATAAGTAGCACCTAAGTTCTAAGATCCTATAGTTGATGAACTAGTACCAAGTAAATCTAAATAATATGAAATTGAAACGGGTGTACCTGTGACCCGTGAACCTGTACCTATACCAGGAATCTTTGTAAATTGATTCCTTGAACCTAAAGATCCTGAAACTTGTGACCCTACACCCTAAAAAGTTGGACTCTAAGATGTGCTCACCTGTGATGCAAGAGCCTACTGTGTAGAAATTGCAACTTTGATACCATTGAAAAAGACCCTTAATGCAAAGAAGAACCACAGGAGGTATATCTTTCTACTATGATAATTGTCACAAGTATGCACAAGAAAAATAGAGAGAAAAATAAGAGACTAAAAATAAGAGAAGTGATCCAATATATTTCCAATTTTTATTGATCAACTAAATAGATGATGGACCAATAATGAGTTGATTAATTATTACAATAGTAATACATCCTTATAAAGGAAAATTGAGTTGGTGGAAGACAACTCGTTCTAGCTCATAAATCAGACTTACCAAATATGTTAAACCCCCATAGGTGGATAAAGCACTTCCCAAATCAGTCAAGGACCTCATGAATTAGAAAAAACATGAGTGAGTTGTCATGAATGATGGAAAAAAAATGCTAATCCTAGTTTATGGAGATAAAATAATGGAGGATGGGTTGGAAACAAAAGATAACAGTTTCCTAGTTGTCTAGCTTTACCTTATCCACAAAAAAGATGGAATAAAGAAGAATAAAGACAGAATCTACAGGAAGGTGTAGTTACTAATTCTGGCAGTCAATAAAGTGGACAGGATCAAATCATAATCAGGATTAAAGCGCTCCCGGGGTATATATGGAAAGTGTTGACCATGTGGTGCAAGTGGATGGCAACTATTTAGGCTAGTAAGTAGGAATTTAATGAAAAATGATTAAATATTTTTATCCTAAGTATGAAGTGGGTTTATTATATTCCTACACCCCCTTTAAGTTCGACTTATGATGTTTATGTCTAAAATAATTAGATGCATATGGTACATATAGGTGTAAATAGGGCCCAACTATAAGGCTATGGTCACCATTTACAACTATTCATGTCCAGAAAAGTTGAGGAAAGAGGAAAAGCCACATGGGGAAAAATACTTGCTTAAGAAAGAACAAGGCACAAAAATTGAAATATGTCTTCAATGTGTCTTTATCTTCACTTGAATGCATTGAATGAACTACTTCTGGTGAAATACTTTGATGAAGAAATCATGAACTCCGTGATCATGCACTAGAGTGTAGAATATGCAAGAAGGAAGACGAGAGACTCCTTATATCTCATCATCTGATGAACTAGGAGAATTATATGAATGCTTCTTGCTGCTAACAAACTATGATCTGCGAACACAATTTGAAATGGAAAACAAATATATGCATGCTATTGTTGATTGAAATTGTCATTGATGCCAACATGGACTTACAGTGCCCCCATAGGTAGTTATTGATGCCACCAAGTCCCTCTTGCACTGCACAAGTATGGATGATCCTAGTACCCTCACATCCAGTGCCTTCAAGCCCACGCAAAGATGGGTTATGTCTTGAAGTACCTTATATCCAGTTGACAAGGTCCTTGTACCAACAAGGATGGATCTTGGAACCACTACCTTGTTGATGATGCTAAAGACCTTGATGCTAATGATGATGACATTTGTTGTGGTGTTGGAGCCCTTGTAGATGATGGAGAATCCCTGGATGGGTTGAAAAAACATCGATGACCCATTCTTTGGTCATTCATATTTTTGTTGGAGTCATGGAAACCTTGTATGTGATTCTTGCTACCATTATGATGATGATGACCTTGTATGGTCTTTGAAACATTGTGGAACCCATGAACATGCCCTTGGTATGATGAAAAATCCCATGAAGCCCCTTGCCATGTTAAATAAGCCTTCGGAACATGAAATGATCCAAATAAACCATTATGTGTTCATTTGTGATTTGTATGGTTATTGATGGTTTGATGGAATCCTAGAACTCTTGTAGATGGCCCTAGGGCATGAGAAAGGATTAGCACCCACTTGGATGCACTCGATGGCTTGTGGATGATGATCAAGGATGGGTTTGATGATGATATGGAACCTTGATGATGCAATCATTGGTCATACATGTCATGGTTATGGGGTCCTTGATGAAGCCCTTATAGGCTTGGTTTTGATGATGTGGTGGACACACTTGCTTCCATGGCACGCATGCCTTGATATTTAGATGAAGTGGGGGACACTGAAACATGTGATAACGTGGTTAAAAAGGAACAGTGTTGCAGTATCAGCCTTACAATTGAATGTCAGCATGGCCTCGGCCCATTTACTGAAATATTCAATGACCACAATGATGTACTTATGACCACCAGTCGAGGTAGGATTACAAGTCATGAAGTTAGCCACCCACTTGCAGAAGACCGACTGTGACAACAGGATGTAATGGAGCGGGAGGTGTCCTTGCTTTTGGGGCAAAGAGCTGGAAATTGCGGCAGTGTTTGACTCCATGGATGCAATCAACGAAGATGGTGGGCCAAAAATAACCAACACGGAGGATCTTCTAGGCGGTGGCCAAAACGGAGAGGTGGACACCACATTATCCATTGTGATATTCATTCAAGACTTTTTCAGTTACCTCATTGTGGGTAAGGAAATGACATAAAATGGTGTCGACACCGCATCAATACAAGACATCCCCAATGAGGAGATAGCAAGCATCTTGGTGCCAAATACGTTATCGATATTCGTGGCTTAAATGGGCCTCGAATTTCTGAGTCTACAGATACAGGATGATTCCCCCATACCATGGATCTTCCATAGAAATGACAAATAGGAATTTGTCTAGAAGGTTGATTGTGATCAATGGAGAGGCAAACGAAGGAGGGAGGTTTTTCATTAGGGAAGCTAACACCAAACATTTGGTGCTCTTTAGGGCAACAAATTCCAAATCATACTCCTAGGGAATGACAATCCACTTGGCATCTTGGCCTTGAACAAGGCAATCGCTCAAGAGATACCTCATGGGGTTGGAATCAACCACGACTCAAGTGAAACTCATCAATATGTAAAGGCGTAGCTTTTGAACGAAAAATACGACGGTGAGAGCCATCTTCTCTTCATGTGTATAACGTAGGGGGGTCCAGAAAGCTTCTTAATTACATAATAGATTACATGCTCTTGACAAGCGTCGTCTTCTTGTACCATGACTCCAAAAATGGAATTTTTAGACGCTGACACATAGAGGATGAACTCCTTAGTGAAGTATAGAGGAGACAACAATGGAGAGGAAATCATATTTTGTTTCAATCCATCAAATGCATCTTGTGCATGCTTATCCCAAACAAAAGGAATGTTGGTACAAAGCATTCGTAATAAGCCATGGACTTTAATCGCATAGTCCGGAATGAAACGACGAAGTAAGTTGACCTTGCCTTGGAGACTTTGCAATTGGCGCAGATTACGTTGAAGGTGAAGATTCAGAATGGCTTGAACCTTCATAGGATCAACTGAAGTCCCTTTGTGAGAGACGATAAATCCAAGCAAATGCTCAGCTGGGACACAAAACACACACTTGAGAGGGTTCAAGCAGATGTTGTATTTGCGACATCGTTAGAAGACTTGTCATAAGTCATCTAGATGCTGTGAATGCTTCCGAGAGAGAGTGATGAGGTCGCCTAGGTAGAACAAAATGATACGGATAAGGTCGTGGAAGCATAATGTCATGGCCCGCTAGAAAGTATCTCTAGCATTTTTAAGGCCAAATGTCATAACTCGATACACAAATGTGCCCCAGAGGGTTGTGAAAGAAGTCTTGTAGTGGTCATTTCTGTATTTGAAATTGGTTATAACCAAAAAAAACATCCATGAAAGAAAAGACTTCATGGTCATCACACGCATCAATGATCTGGTCAATGAATGGAGTGGGGAAGTTGTCTTTGGTACATGACAAGTTCAAGTCATGAAAGTTAGTACTAACGTGAATGGTACCTTGTTTTTTGTTAACGGGAAGAGGATTAGAAACCCAAGTGGTATATGCGATGGGGTATATGAAACCTTCTTTACACAGTTTCTCAATCTCGGCTTTGACAGCAGGAGTTGTTGAGGGGTGAATAGGTCTTTTTTTTTAGCGTATGGGTGCAACATCAAGCCATGTGTCGATACGATGTTCAACAATAGATGGATCAAGCCCAGGCATCTCAGTATAGGACCAAGCAAAAATATCATGGAACTCCTGAAAAGTGCTTTGTAAGACGCAACTTCTTCATGGGAGCAATATGCTCTGAGTGTAATATCTTCAACTACCTCAGGATTGGTTGATATATTGACCTTGATAGTTGGTGAAATGTTAGCCATGTTTCCCTCTTCAAAGGCATCGGGTGCTAGAATGGGTTTCTTGAACCAGTCGACTCGGCCATGGATGAAGTATTTGGCTTCAACTGAGTACTGATCTGATGATGAGAGAGGTTCATTGGGAATGAAGAATGAGCGATGGTGCATATCATCCCAAGGGTAATCGAGAGTTGAAAGAGCTTCAAGAATCTCCTCATCATTGTTGAAACAATGCGTGGTTAGATCTGAGGGATCCTCTACAATTGAGGAGACGGAAGGACTAGCGAAACTGGATATCATGTATATGGTGTTGGTTGTGTCCAAGGAAGAAGTTGGAGGGTGGATTTCCTTGAGGAGGATGATGTCAGACTCACGAGAGTGTTTTTGAAGGTCATGAAGGGCTGACCGATACTCAGGCAGATCTAGGAAGTGGTGAGAGTAATGACCATACAAGCCACAAATTGCAAAAGGATGGTTGGTTTGCAATGATTTTTTCTTAACCGTTGGCGAATCTAGGATGGTGACTACTGGAGCACCATCATACTCATATATAGCGTCCATGTGGGTGTGAAGGAGAGGCAACTATGGATATTTTTTTGTTGCATGACCTTGAATATCGCATAATGTGCAAATGGGAGTCAGATGAGGTTCAGTCATTGCTTTGGCATCCTTGCCCCAACCTTCTTTGGAGGAGGAGAGGAAGACGTGGAGACAGAAGTAGTCTTCGACGAACCAGGAGGTGGGCAAGACACCATCTCAATGGGTTAGATGGGAGTCAACACAACCTGTGGAACCGAGGGTTGGGTGGGTGGATCAAGGTACAACATGAGAATTCCCAACATAAAATTAGGTAAGTTGAGAGTAGCCATGACAGGCTTGCTCATGATGCCATATGGTGGAAAAATGAATGGAATCGTGTGGATCGGGAATGAACCCCAATAATTCTCGGATGACAGTGGTTGAGGTTGCGACTAAGGTTGCAATTTGGTCAGGATGGTACCGAATGTGATAGTGCACAAGTATGATATGTCATCCGGTGTAGGTCGAGGTGGTAAGGACAAAAAGGTGTTTGTCATATGAGTGTTAGCAAACAAGCCCAGGCCAACAATAGATCAGGATGGAATGGATGCATTGTCAATGGTGGATTCAATAGTTGGAAGGATGTGTTCCGGTGTGGTCAGCCCCTTAGGGTCACAGTATGTCAACTGGTCGATAGTCACGATATTCCCATCAAGAGGGAACATCAAAAGTCGAAATACGATAGAGGCCACGGATCACATGGAATACATATAGCTACGCCTAGGAGGAGGTTGTAATCAAGTTGGGCATTGACAACCTCAATGCCAATCAACGTCATTTTACCAGCTAACTCAACAGGAACGTTCGTTAGAATCCCCTGTGGTTGAGTAGAGTGACCATCGTAGGCACGGAGAGTGGTGATGGAAGGTTGAAGGGTAGGGGACCCGATTTTATACCAAACGAAAGTTGACATAACGCAGGTGGATGCCCCCTCATCAATAATGCATCGATGTATAACCAAATTCTGAATTGAGACCAGAACTTGGAAGGCAATGGTAGACAACATCTTGGGCTCTCCTCAATCCAAGTTGAAGGTGATCAACCTGGAATCAGAGGGATCAATGACACCTAGCACGGAAAACAACGCTTTACGTTGTGATGGGAAATTTTTAAGCACTTCCAAAGAGGACATGGTTGTAGGATATTGGTCCAAGTCGTTAACTATGTTGTAGTTGAGGGCATATCTAGTAGTAGCATTGTTTGTGACACGATGCATACGAAACCATGGGAGTCTGGCTTCCCCATATATGGGGGGTACCAGTAAGTGGAGAGACATGTCAAAACTGGTAGAAGTAAACATCGTTGATGGGTCAGTGGTTTCTGTGGTGGATCCATACTGGTTGCGTCGAGTATGGAATTTGACTTCAAATGAAAACGTCATGAGATGATGGACACCAGCCTCACCAAGTGGGGCCGTGGAAGGAGCTACGGGAGCAAGTGGGTCGAATGGTTGGGTTACAACCATTCCTTGGTGTGGTAGGGGGTTTTGGAGTACCAGAGGTAAAGGACCTGGTGGCGCAGGGTTGGGCTGAGTCAGAACAGCCACGTTTGGATCACGTTGATTGGCATTTTGGAGAAGTTGTTGGATGTGAGCCATGTGAGGACACTGATGAGTGTAATGACCATAGGTGTTGTAGATATCACACAAATGGTTGGTCTGTAACTATGGGTTCTTTCCAAGTCGATTGGGACACTGGGGATTCTGTGGAGGAGGTTTAGTGTCATTGTTGTTTGGAGGGTTGTCCTGCTAGCCACCTCCTTGGGGTTGGTTATTGCCTCGATTTCTACCTCTCTTATTAATTCCCTACCCTTGATGTTTATTGGGGGCAGGTTGGTTAGGGATACTTTGTTGAGCACAAACCTGTCCCACAGAAACCAAAGGAGTCAGGACTGAAGCTAGACTAGGTTGCACATGTGGTGCATAATAGACCGGATGAGCTAGAGGGGCTACGAATCTGGCCATCTGGACAGAACATGAATGTGTCGAACAAGTCAGTCCATGAACATGAGGAATTGGTGTGGGAGGTGCATATGATGGGGTGGCTCCAAACTGAGCCGTCACACGTGAGTAATCAGAAGAGTAATCGAGGGGAGCATAAGATGGAGTAGCTCCATAGTGAGCCATCATACGTGAGTAATCAGGGGGATAACTTGGTTGGGCGACACTATGGGTGTTACTCGGATGGGATGGCATCATGGGGGAGGCCGCATAAAACTTGGGGTTCTGGGTAATAGAGCAGATAAATCCATCAGCAACGTGAGACGCCTCTGGTGTATCTTGGGAGAGGTGTCACCTCATGTAACATCGGGTATGACGATATATAAGTAATCAGACTAGGCATAGATCAAATCAAATTGTTGAGCCTTGGGAGAGGTGTCACCTCATGTAGCATCAGGTATGACAATATATAAGTAATCAGACTAGGAATAGATCAGTTACACTCAGTTACATTCAGTTCCATTCAGTTGCATGTAGTACGATTCTGTTCAGCTCAGTTAACAACTCAGTTAGAGTTAGTTAATTAATGGAAGGCACATATCTTCTTGTGGGAGATAATTATGGAGTGCCAGCTTGGCACCAGATCATGGGGGCACATGATTGAAGATGGATCAGTGTTCAAAGTGTTAACCAGTTGCTGATACCTACAACCATTCTATTTTTGTTGTAAAACCTAATTTCACTTGTTATTAAAGTGTTATGCACTTGGCAAGTTAGATGCGATGTTCCATTCGATCTCTACTCTCTGGTGCTCTCAGTGAAAGCAATATGCTATTTTGTTGTAATCATTCTGTGCTACTTATCAATCATACTCTAAGATCGTTTGTTGTGTTTTTTATCCTCTAAATCAGTAAACGACTTTCCCAGGGTATATCCTGTGTTCTATGGTTTGATTTATGTCTTTGGATTATTGATGAGATTTATATTCACTGTTGTTATGGATTAAAGTTTTAAAGTTCAAGTTTCTTCATATTTTGCTCAATCACTAACATGGTACCAGAGCAAGGGCATGCAAGAGCTTAGTTTGCGCAAGCAACTAAAGCCTACGTGATATTGAGAAGTATTGAGCAAAGATATTGGATCCATGGCATCGTGCTCCATCCGACCGGAAGACCAATTTGAATATACTTCCAAATTGAAGGCAAGAGTGTGAATCATTCTTGAGGAGAATGGTCTAGATGTTTACTTGACCTCAGTGAGTGATAACTCTTTATGCACGGTGAATTAAAGAGCAAGTCAAATATGCACCATTTCCATCACTTTTCAGGAGACAAATTTTGCAAACACGTTTTGATCAATCCATGAGGCATCAGACAAAATGGTTGAAAACCCGCTTCTGGAATGGGATGATTTAGCTTAATTAAGTAATATTTCAAAAATATCCAACTGTGTGAGAGATATGATCAGGTATTTGAAGATGAAATTCTCATAATTCATGTTATGGTCGTTTTCCCAAAGTGGACCAATTGATGGAACAACCCCAAGAGTTGTAAGTTGGATATTATCATTATTCAATGAATCTTATGTATAATGAGAGCCTCATAGAGTTGAGATATCATCCAATGAAGAGGATGATCGTTGGAAGAATTTTTTCTTTGAAAGAATAACATTCGCTTCAGGTTGCATGGGATCTAGTTTCTCCATGCAAAGATTCGCTATTTCCTACATGCACTCAAATTTTCAAAGAGATCAAGACTGAGGGACTACATTAATCTCCACAAGGAAGCAGAGATCAAGAGGGATCATGAAAAACAATCAAAATATAAGTACCCAAATTTTTTATTATATGCTATTTAGATCTATATGCTTTTAAAGTTTTCATTACAGTCATATAGAGGATGAATGATTGTTCATAAAATATGAATATAGAGCATGCATGAATTTTTTTTAAATATGAATATAGATCATGCATGATTATGAATATAAATGATGCATGATTGTTTCATAAAGATATGAATATAGAGCATGCATGATTATGAATATAAAGGATGCATGATTGTTTCATAAAGTTATGAATATAGAGTTGCATGATTGTTTCATAAATATAGAGCTGCATGATTGATTCATGAGATATGAATGATGGACATGATTGATGAATGTTGTCCTGGATGATTATTTAATTATCATATGCTTTTATAAAATCAGATTTTTTTTTATTACAATCTGTATTCCTGGACTTGGAATTGTGTTTAGCATATACAATGTTGTTCCTATATTTATTGGAATATTATCAATCTCATGAGTCCATATTTTGTGAGATGATATAAAGACTGATATAAGACTTATGTAGGACTGATAGAAGGCTGAAAACATCATTCATAATACATGACATTTATGGCATCATTATTGTGTCACAGACTGTGAACATAAGACTACATGATTGGCTAGATAGAGGGCTTCATGCTTACCTCATGAGATATGAACATGGGGCTATATATTTCTTTCATAAAATGAATTTTTGGACTGATATAGGGCTGCATATCAGAACATAATATTATAATGGGTTATGATAAATTGGTTGGTCAATACCTGTACATAACTAGGTAAATCCTTATCAGTATATTGAAAGTCACTTCATGTGAATAAAATTCATGAGTGTGAAATGGTTCTAACCATGAGAATAATTTTTCTTGTAGGGAAAATTAATATGCCCTTACCTACAAGTAAATAAGGACATGAATGTGGAGTCATTCTGATGGTTGAGCCTGGAAGAGAACAGTTCGAGAGGTTCCTATGTCTCTTGGGAAGCAAACAAAATAGATGGCTTAATTATAATCCGATAGATGTGAAGATTCCTGAAGATATTCTATCTTACTTAGATTCATGTGTCAAATAAAGAGCTTCATATATAGATGATCATAAGTATCTGTGATGGAGGACCCAAATTATAATTCTCACATTTACATGGTGAGAGCGAGTTGTTAGTCTTGCTAGCTCCTGAAGAACCAGTGTAAATTGGTTGATGTACCTCCTATAAAAAGGAGATATGCATGATGCTCATATTCAGAAGGAAGCTAAGAAGTGTATTCAAGAATATTGTTATGATTCTTATGATTAGTGGTGTGGTAGTCACCAAACAAATATTTTCCTCAATTAAGGAAAAATGTGTAGTAAAAGAGCCTGAAGAGTTTCAGGATGATGGACTACAAATCCATGGCCACACATATGAAGGTAAATATGAAATCTTATAATTCATATTTCATATTTGGAGTATCTCAAGTCAGTTGAGATGTATTTGGTTAGTCACAGGTCCCAGGATCTGTTATGTGCTTTGCAGGTTGTACATAGACATGTGCAAAGCATGTTTTGTGGTACCTACTTGGTACAAGTGTATATGGACTCATATATGTCTTGATCAGTAAATAGATTTTTAAAGATATATGAAATCTGACTAATATAGTGATCGAGGAAGATCACATGTGTTGCTCTAGATAGAGAATGCTGAAAAGTAGTAAAGCTTTTGAGGGTTCTAGTCAATTATATTTGAGACATGGTACATATCCATAAATGAGCAACATTTCCATCATTATCATTAAGCTTTTGTCTGGGACAAGCTTGGTATAGTATATAATAACTCCTCTAGTTGAAGAGGGAGTATTGATGTGTCTTCATAGGCGACATCAGATAAAGTCCCCACCAGTTATCCATTGTACATAACTTAGGCAGCCAAGGGCTATGATAGCTTGTGGAGAGGATCCACATGAGAAGAGACATGGTCAAAAGTCTCAAACACTATTTATAGTCTAGACTGTTAGAGAAGAGTTAAAACCTCTCAGAGAGGTAGTTGGGGTGCTACAAATATAAAGAGAAGGATCACTGAGAAAGTGATCATGACTTGAAGAACATCACAGAGAATGGCAGGATCACAAAGAACTTCTCAAGATAAACAGAAGATTCAAGAAGTCAACAAATGTTGAAGAGTGAAAGAAAAGATAGTTCTTTCTTTCTGCATGTTATTATACATTTTTTGTATAATGTTGTATGTGATGGATTTAAAAATCCATGGTTTCTAGTTTAGAAAAACTTTATTCTGGATTGGATCCAGACTATGCTACTTTGTGTAAGTAGTTAGTTGGTCTTTGAGGAGACTTGTTGTGCTTTATGCTTACTACTAAGCATATGTTTGAGTACCATTGAGGTACATTAGAATAGGCTCTTTATTGTATTTGATACACGAAAGACTTATTAATTGATTGTGTTATACAGCTATTATTTTATCCTGAGATAAGCGATGTAATTGAGGCTAGTACTACAAAAGCTAAGTGTATTGCAGCTAGTACTACAGAACCAAGATGTATGTCTGAGAGTACTACAAAAGCAAAATGTGTTTTGTGGATAATACTACATACTGAGGAGTAGTGTAGCTTGGGAGGCTACCTACTCAGGTGAAATACTTGAGCCTACAGTCATTAGGTGTTAATAATGAAGCTTTCTCGAAAACCCTATATGTGTTTTACTATAAAACACATTCAAGATGAAGTTTTACTTCATTGAAGTCATGGTCATGACTTCCAGTACATAGGTACCGATGAGAAGATTGCATATTTGTGGCAAGCCTCTATTTGTGACGAAGTTTAAACACTTCCGAGATAATATTGGTATGGCAGAGAATGTCTCCCTCACTGAGAGGGAATGTTTAGATTATAGCATCATGAGTCATTCTCCATTCTTGTAATATCAAGACAGTAGACTTGTGTAGTCCTACGAAAATCCTCATATGATTGAGGTGGTGATGTTGTAAAGTCTTATGAGTAATATCAATACAGTAGGCTTGTGTAGTCCTACAAATATCCTCATGTGATTGAGGTGGATAGTAGACTTGTGTATTCCTACGAATATCCTCATATGATTGAGGTGGACAGTAGGCTTGTGTAGTCCTACGGATATCCTCATATGATTGAGGTGGACAATAGGCTTGTGTATTCCTACGAATATCCTCATGTTGTGAGGTGGTGTACTTTACTATGTAAAGTATATATACTATGTGATGTATGGCTAGTCATGGTCAACAGTTGCTACNAAGATGATTATTTAATGAAAACACATATGGACCATGCATAGATATTTAATATAAGCACAGAGAAAGAGAGAGAACTTGAATTGCATATGTTTCCACCAAGTAAACTCGAATTGATTAGATATCAATTGAGTATTAGTTATGCTAAACTAGTTCACTTAATTAAGGAATTAACTCCTTAATGTATGCAAGTGATTGTTGGAAATAAACACTGATGGAGAAGCACTAGTTCTATTCAGTTACATTCAATTCAGTTCAGTTACATTCAATTCTATTCAGTTACATTCAGTTCAGTTCTGTTCAGTTACATTCAGTTTAGTTCAGTTCAGTTACACTCAGTTGTATGCAGTTACACTCAATTCCATTCAGTTGCATGTAGTACCATTCTATTCAGCTCAGTTAACAACTCAGTTAGAATTAGTTAATTAATGGAAGGAACATATCTTCTTATGGGAGATAATTATGGAGTGCCAGCATGGCACCAAGTCATGGGGGCACATGATTGAAGATGGATCAGTGTTCAAAGTGTTAACAAGTTGTTGATACATGCAACCATTCTATTTTTGTTCTAAAACCTAATTTAACTTGTTATTAAAGTGCTATGCACTTGGAAAGTTAGATGCGGTGTTCCATTCGATCTCTACTCTTTGGTGCTCTCAGTGAAAGCAATACGCTATTGTGTTTTAATCATTATCTGTTACTTATCAATCACACTCTAATATTGTTTGTTGGGTTTTTAATCCTATGAATCAGTAGAGGGTTTTCCCAGGGTATATCCTATGTTCTATGGTTTGATTTATGTCTTTGGATTATTGATGAGATTTATATGCACTGTTGTTATGGATTAAAGTTTTAAAGTTCAAGTTTCTTCATATATTGCTCAATCACTAACAATTAGATCCACAATCAACTTGTAATATTTATTATTATCCAACTCATGAGAAAGATAATGAGCAGAAATCAGCGGCAAAGATAAAAGTATTAGCACAAGTAGTGATGGGTATTTTCTAATATGTACATGGATTATGATATTAATGTTACTGCAATGGACAAATACGAGAAAAAAAATATTCCATACTACTAGAAATTCAAACTTTTATAAAAACAACCCATCATATATCTAACAAAATAGAAAATCTACTACTTACAAGAGGCTGAATTTATGTCTATAAAATAAATGGGAAAATCTAGGTAGTCTTGATGCCATGGATGAAGGATAGTCATAAAAGGAAAAAGCCACAACATTGAGTATTAGTGAATAGAATGTTGATAGTAACTACAATCAACCAGTTTCTAGGTCCTTCATGAGTATGTAATAAACTACAGAAGAATAATATGTAAAAGTATGCATTCCTTAGTACTAATATGTTTTGGTCACATGCTTTACACTAAAATTAAAAGTGACTAGATCAATGGAACATAAGAACAATGTGTCATTATTTTATAATTTACTCTTGTATTTTTTTTATAATCACCCCACATATTGTGAGATGCACTTTTATGAAATGCTTATAAAGGCGTTTTAATATTTTGCATATATTCCCAGAGGATGCAAATACTACTGTTAGAACAAATATGCACTTATGGACAAAGGATAGTGGGTGAAAAAGGACACACAAGAATTATCGACTTTTGGAAAAGTAGCAAGAGTAATTAAAGGGCCTTAACCTCCCAAGATTGATTATTACTCCAACTCAAGTAAAAGTTAAAGCATCTATGAACAAGAGTAAATGGAAATCTTGGGAGGTTGCTATTCCAAATCTAATATGGAAAGGGTTATCTAGTGGTTACTACCGTTGCTTCAAGCTAATTAATCTTGGAATCCCTTGACCTTCTTCCTAGTTACCAGCAATGCAAAAGCCTCAAACAATGTTTATAGTTCCGTACCTTTGAAAAGTCGGATTGGAAGTAGGTGCATTCTAATTGATGGAAGTAGGTGCATTCCAATTGATGGAAAAAGTTGGATTGGATTGGATAATTCCTCAAAAACATTGCATTCCCATTGATGGAACCAGTTACAATTGGGAAAATTCGGATTGGATTGGATTGAAAAGTCGGATTGGATAGTTCCTAAAAAACATTGCATTCCAATTGATGGAACTAGTTTGGTCACACCTGAGTTTTGATTGTGATCCACTCATTTATTCGCAAATTCTAGAACCTCATTGCATTCCACCTAACTATCTCATTTTTTGGGAGGGTTGGAGTTATAATTATCTTTTTAATGTATGCAAGGTATTATTGATTCATGTTAGAATTCTGCTCACTGCTACTAAATAACAACTATCTTGGCATGCATGGAAAATCCTTTAATTAAACTTAGGGAACACAAATGAGAAAGTTAAACTAGCAAAGAAAACAAAGAAACTTCCTGAAAACTATTTTTCCATAATGGTTTTTGATGACCCTGCAGTCAATGTATATCATGAATGCCCATGTGTAGTTGATTGTGTTGATGTTCTGGATAGACCATAAACCAAAAGACCAGGTCCTATATTCTCTAGGATTTGTTTATTATTGTAAAACACATAAACTGGGGCATGATCCTACGTTCTAATTGAAAAGTGTAGAATTACCTAGCTACAGTTATCAAGTTCTAACCTCAAAAGTGACAGCGATTTTAATGAGTTGTGCAAAAACATCACCCTCTTCAAGGTTGAAGCTAGATATTTAATTAACTATTATTTTGGATTTTTTTCCTCCCAATCCTTGGAATTTATAATATTTAGTCCTTATCCTCAAGGCAAGTCTAATTGGTGATGATCAATTGTTCCAACCAGATATGAAGAGGTTTGAAATTGTTGGAGTGGAGTAGGATTATGGTCCATATGTATAAACTTTAAAGTAGATATCATATATGATAAATTTCAATTTTGACCTATTTACTTTCAAAAACGTGAATCTAGAGCTTCTAGTTTTGAGTTGTTATGTCCACGGAACTAACTAAAAAAGAGTGATTTCCAACTGACTCTAAGAAGGCGTATCTATGGAGTAAGATCTCATTTTTGGTAAACTTCAATTTTTACCTACCCTCTGCTAAGGGTTGAGGATAGATTGGATGGAGCATAAAACTTCAAATTTTGGAAGCATATGATACTTATAATCCTATAAGAGAATGATATCTTAAATTATGTCTAATGCGTTATCTTGGAACTAGAAGAAGAAGAGGATAAAACAAAGTAAAAGAAGAATATGGTCAAAGCAAAAGGAATTCTATCTGATTCAATCAAGGACCACTTGATCCCTCTTGTGTCAGAATTGAATACTACTAGGGAAATGTTTAAGGGATTGAAAAGATTATATGAAAGAAAGGCTAATAGTAGAAATTTATTGATGAGACATCAGTTAAGGAATGTGATTATGGACAAGTTAGAGATAATGTCCTCCCACTTTACAAGCGTTTCTTAGATCAAGGATCAACTAACAACTATTGGAAATCATGTAGAAGAGAAAGAGCTCATGTTGAAAACATTGAATGGTTTTCAATATTCTTGGGATGTGTTTGTTCAAGGTATTTGTGCAAGGAAAAATCTACCCAAGTTTGATAGGCTATGGACAAATTGTACTCAAGAAGTAGCAAGGTTGAGCTCCAAAATCCAAAAGACGAATGATGAATAAAATCAAGCACTTGAAATTCATGCAAGGGAAGGAAAAGGTAGAAAGTTTACTAAGAATATCGATGGAATATTAGTATTAGAAAATATGAAGGATATGTCCAAGATCATATACTACAACTGTAACTATAAGACATGAGGACCAAGGATAAAGACTTCAACAAGTTCTGGACTAGATGAAGAAGAAGATAAAGGTCTTTAGAATCAGACAATGAAGCAGAGTATGCTTCTAGAAACTCCAATCATTTCTGCAAGGAGGAAGAAATCAACAGGGAGCCTACAAAACACATAAAACATAAGTATTTGTATTGTCAATTGAGTTATTTCTTAAATTTCTAAGTATTTTGAAGGATATTGTTCATAACAGTTATATGCAAATCTATGATACAGTTTTCTCTTTTTGTGTTTATATATGACTGATATTGACGAGCAGTAGGCTCATGTAGTGCATGTTATGTATATGTTAAGTAAGTAGCCTATAGTGTTGTGTAGAATCCCATGAGACCTAGATGGAGCTAGTCTATGATAAAACTTTTTTGCTAACATATCGAGAGTAGTGCACTCTCTTTATAGTGTGTTTTGTTGAAGATGGAAGGAAACCAGATAGTTACCATGTGTTCTTGGGATATGGATGGGTGTTGTGCTGAAGCATTGGTTAAGATGCGTAATTCCCTTTATTGGTTACTTGACGGTGTGCACGATGCATAATTATTTTTTATTGCATTGACTTGATTGATTACTATGCAATGTTGTTGACTATTTGACTAAATCTAAATTATGGGAAAGACCCTATGTTATGGTCAGAGTAAATTTTAGGGGCGAAATTTCACCAATTGGCTATTTTTTGGGTTTTTTTTCAAAAAATAAATCCGCTATTTGATCACTTTTAGTGTCTAATATCGCCTATATTTACATAAAATATGTTTTTTTTATCATAATATTCACCAAAATTTACACATTTCAGTGTTAATTTTAGTTTCATAGTTAATATTCGCCTACCTATCTATAAACACGTTTTTTTCAATCCAAAACAATCGCCTAGAATACTATACTTAAGTATAATATTAGAATCCTTAAAAATTACCCTGGCTATGGTCTATAAAAGAAGGATGATGAGACTTGTTCTGGAAAAATAAGTGATGGATTTCAAGTCATCCATATTACAGATTACATTGATATTTAGTGTTCAAGAGGGAGTAGGATACTCAGAAGCGGGAAGCTTCTAAGAGCATGGCTCTCAACTCAGGTTTCATATCAAAAAGTAGGAAGGATTCCATGATAGAGGAAGCATATAAAGTGGATGTGATGATTGTTCAGTAGTGACAATAGCCATATGTGGACCCATGACCCACAAGTGAACATAGGAGAATCTTGATGATGAATCATATATTTTGTTTCCTCAATAATCGTTTTGTTATTCCTTTCTACAACCTTGTTTTGCTAAGGGTTGTAATGAACTGGGTACTCCCTCTTAATTCCAACTTCCTTGTAGAAATCATTGAAGTTTGTAAAGGTGCATTCTCCTCCATTATCTGATCTCAAGACCTTGATTATCTTTCCTGACAAATTCTCGACTTGTGCCTTGAATTCCTTGAATCTGGAGACAACTTCTTCAGATTCCTTAGACTTGAGAAAATAAATCCAAGCCTTTTGAGAGTAATCATAAACAAAGATCTCATAGTAGTAGTATCCACTAAACGAGGTGACTATTATGGGTCCGAACAAGTCAAAATGAACTAGATCCAAGATCCCCTTGGACCTATTATCAATGCTTGGAAAATATCCCTTTGAATTCTTTCTAAGTGTGCATCCTCTTCAAATACCATCATGGTCTACACTGAGTATTGGAAGTATTATCACCATCATCCTTAATAATGGAAGAGATATATAGTGTAGATGAGAAAGTATCATGTACCATAGCTCACCCAAACTAGTATAATCATATACCAATGCCTGAACTGGTTGTGTACTCAACCTGTATAATCTCTCCTCTCGAACACCAATCACACAAGTTGAATCCATGCTATATTTCTTGGTCCATGCAAGAACCTTCACATTAAAGAATGCAACCTTGTAACCTTTATCCTTCAAGGATGATATGGAGAGAAGGTTCATTTCCATCCCAGGTACATACAACACATCACTCAAATGTAAATTATCACTAGAATCTAACTAGAGGGAGGTATCCCTAGATCCATTCACAATATATATATCATAATCCCCAAGTACCACTCTAATATGGGATTATTTCTCAATCAGGTCTAAAATATTCCCTTTATAACTAGTAATATGTCTAGATGCACCACTATCTATCAACCCAGTATCACCGGTGGTACGAACTGTATCTGAGAGAGAGGAGATAAAGAAAAAATATGTTTGACCATCATTCCTTGACTTCTTATGTGGAGTGTCTTCACCAACATCAGCAGTTGAGGCTTGGTGCCTTCTCTTCTTTGAACCACGACACTATTCTTCATAGTGATCATACTTCTGATATCGGAAGCACTAGACGTGTGAAAGATCCTTCTTCTTCTTTTGTTCTGGAACAGGACTTGATCTTCCACCTTTGTCTTTCTTGTCATGAAACTTTATTCCCTTACCTTTTCGTTTATTTGCATGAGATGTAAGGGCTTGGTTGTCTTCATGTTGAGCACCATGCAATATAACTCTAGCTACAATTCTAGTCTCTTCTTGTGTATATTCTACCCATAATCGGCCAAACTTGGGCAATTTGGATCACCCACTAAGACTTTGAATGAATGATTCCCAAGAAGGGGGGTGACCATTAAGAGTCATCTTTATAAGTTCTCTTTCTTCAATTGATTCTCCAATGGTGGTCAATTTATCTCTTAACTTAGAAATGTTCATGAAGTAGGAAGCAATTGAATATGACCTTGTCATCTTGATATTGGTTAATTGTTGTCTCAAGGAAAGATCTAGGTTGATGTTGATATTTTCAAACAACTTATTCAAGAATCCAAACATTTTCTTGGTTGTCTTAATCTGAGAGATATGTGGGACCAAGTGGCATTTTACTGAATCTATCAAGATCCTTCTTGCCTTAGCATCATTCTTCCTCCACTGAGTCCTCTCGACTTCCTCTTCTGGTTCTGAGACCTTCTCATTAACAAACATTAGGAGATCATTTTCTTCCAAGATGATGAGAACCCTAGACTTCCAAGAGTTGAAGTTGGAATCCCCATCAATTCTATATCCAACCTTCATACCAATCATCTTGACTACAACCTGAAAACCCTAGCAGGAGCTAGGTCAAAAATAAAGTTTGGATTATGGTAAATCTAACTCCACTGAGAGATGCACCCTATCAAGGTGATTTGGAGAGAGTGAAGATCGAGACAAATCAGTGGAAAATGGTTTGAACCAAGAAACCCTATATCTCGACCCCGATAGAATTAGGTCAAAATTTGTAAGTTCAACATTATGGATTTTTCCTCCACAGAAAGGTGCACCCTCCTAGGGATAATCCCATTATGTTGTTTTCAAGATGAAACTGAGGTTGCAATACTCTGAAGTATGGAGCCCTAGTTTCCAGCAATGGATTCTTTTAGTACTGCTCTAATACCATGCCTTTTTTTATATACATAGAAGTATAATTACAATTGTGTCATAATAAATAGGATCACTAAAAGAATATCCAAGCACGGAAACAATAAACACAAGGATTTGACCTGGGAAACCACAAAGGGAGAAAACCCAATAACCTTCTTATAGAGATTATTAGTTTAAATAGCAGTGTACATACAAATACATAGTAATCACAATTATTAGAAAATTAAACCCCAAGGATAAAAGATCAACTCCTTTAATAGTAGGAAATCCTAGAAAAGTATTCTCTTGCTACAGTAGCAAAATTGTCTCTTGGTTGGAGTGAACTTGCTTGGTGAGAAATGAGGAGGGTGCCTTCAATTTATACTTTTTCATGTTAACATTTTCACTTTTCAAGTGGGGCCGACTTGTCTTCTTTACTGGTCTGACTTCTCTATTGGTGTGAAAAATAAGTGTTGTATTCATATTTCTTCAGGGGCCAACTTGGTGAGGATGCCTCACGCAGCTACTACATCAACATCTTAGTGACCAAAACCTAGGCTCACCAACGTATAATTGTGGGATGCAGTTGTTCCTAAGTTGGATATCATTAGTTTTTGTAAATGTTTTCATCCCTTTATAACATAGCCCCAACATCATTACTTCATAACTGACTCTATCATACATTCACTAGATATCTTTGAGGGATTTCATCATGGCCAACAAGAGAGATATTAGAAGGCCCAATGACTATTTGAGAGGAAGGGCCTTAAGTATTTTAGGTAATTTACATTTGATTTCTTTTTATTTACATCACCTAAAACATAATTACAAAGAACCAACTTTGGATATCATTCACACAAAGACTTAGCATGTATCACTCACTTTGCACTATATTTCATATGATGTGGTTGGCACATTTTTGCATATGTTCAATTGTTGTATATCCCTTTACCATCACTCTCAATTGATCATATAAACAATAACCATAATGGAACAAAGAAATACAAGGCATTTTCAAAGACTGCAAAGACTTTCTCTTCTCCAAAGAGGTGTTCTTACATTTTCTCCCTATGGATCACAAGGACGACACTCTACCCAGGGGAATTCCTAGGCTACGTTGTTATGGTCAACATAGCAAGGATACACCTTGATTAACTCTTTCATTTATCTACCTATTGGATATCATACAACTCCCCTACCTCTCCATCTCATAGAAAAGGAAATATTTCATCTACACCTCTCGAAGAGAGTACCCTTCCCCCCCCCCCCCCCCCAATCATCTCCTTCTTCTAGAGAAAGGACCCCCCCGTCCTCTCACCTTGAGCAAAAAATACACCACATTCACCTCCAAGAGGGGTCAAAACAGCATAATATCATGGCAGAATCAAGATCAAACTTACCTTTCATGGCAAACCTAAATCTCCCTAAGTTGGACAAATTGATCATGATCCCATTTTCATAACCCATTTTAGCTAGACATTCTCCCTAAGCTTCGTTCAAATAGTCCAAAATTTGAAGGAAAACAAGGAGATGACCCCTCCAACCATGTTATGGTGTTTCAATTGTGACGCTCACCAAACAACATTGTCGAATACGTCATTCATCTTTGCCTTTCTTAGAGAACACTTACAGGAACATCATCAGTGGTACATCAATTTACCATCTATAAATTATTCCACCTTTGAGTCTATTGCTACTAGCTTCCTCAAAAACTTTCAGTTACCCATATGCCATGTTTTAGGACTCAAAATTCTCACATACTTTCGACAAAGCACCTCAACCCACATCACAGATCATATCCATGAATGGCATAGATGTAGGACTTTGTGTAAAATATACATCCAACACCAATTCTTGTTGGATTGGTTCATTAAATCACTCGAACCCATGATTGCAAAGGATGCGGCAACCACATTGCCCAAAATAGAAGAAGTGGCCATCATTAATGCCTAGAATTTTGAGTTGATCTATGCACAATTTGGGTATCTCTATACCATCCTCCTAGATGCCCCTCAACATCGTTCTCTAAACCAAATTCCCTCAGGTATCGCACTCAACTTAAAAGATTGTTGGGACTATTTCTCATCATGGAAATGCTCCCCAACCATCAGCTTCTATGCCACTAAGTATGGCACAATAATATTTCTCATCTCCTCTTGTATCAATAGTACCCACAATTGGTCCAACTCCTCTATTTGGGCAGCTATCATATGGACCATGTAGCCCTACATACCCTAATGCTAGCCTTGTACCAACGACACCAACTCCTATGTTTGCATCATATGGATCAATGAGCTCATACTTCCCTACACCCATCTACAATCCATACTTCATGTTTCCTGGTCCTTCCCCCATGCCTCAAGTGGGGGTTAATCTAGTACAACCTTCTCCCATGTAACAAACTTAACGATTTGAGCTGTTAAATTGCGGTTAATCCCTTGAATCCCCAAAATTAGGGGAAGACGAAAGAAAAGAATATGAAAAACTAGTAATAGGGATAGGGTGCCAATCCCCCTCCCCAACAGAACCAAAACATGCGCAACCCAAAGGAGGGGACTAACAATCCTACTCAACAATGAAATAATGTTAACCTCCGTACAAACTATATATGCTCCATGTGCGGAGAATATGAGCACCACATCCATCATTTCATGTTGATACTTGAGTGTCAATAATTGCTTGAGGCAAGGAAGAAGGTCACAACAAATCCTCCTCAAGCACTAAATGCACCACAACCCCAACAAGTTGTGTTGCAAAAACCCTTTGTCAGCCAAACGCTGGTTACCCAACAACAGGATCCTCTCCCATTAGGTGATGGAACCTTTCAAAACACATTAGGATAATTTTGAGGTAAAAAATGGACCTCCAAACAAAAAATCTACTATCAAAATCGACTTTAAAAGAACAATTCACAATCTAGAGGATGACATCATCCCTTATAGTTGAGGTGGCATTAGTTGAGCTAAAGATACTTATTTGTCAAATTCTAAAGGGTAGATGAAAACCCATGGTTAACCACATTAATGTTGTAAGTAAAGTACTCATGCTGAAAAAAAGTACTCATATATTACTTTTGAATATAATATAAATATACTGAAGTATTTTATATGTCAAATTTGAAAATAAAATTTTATTCAAAATCAATACTCACTTTTGAGCTAAACTCTAGACGATTTGCACCTTTTTTGGAGGTTTTTGATGGAATCTGAGGATGGGGAAATCGTTGAAATTACAATTTGCGTTGTTGGAATTGCAATTTCAACTGCAAGAATGGATTCAACGACCTCAATTACCCATAGAGCACCCCAATTATACAATTTTAACAACTCAAAACTACCATTTCAACAATTTTATCGGATTTTAATCAAAAAATCCACCTAAACATTTTATCAAATTTTAATCAAAAAAATCCACCCAAATCGTCTATAGTTTAGTTTACTCTGATAAATAGGATGCAGGTCTTAAAGTTCCCCATATAAAGGGGATCAAATTATTTTATAAAACTATGTGGGTCGTAAAGTTCCCATATAAAGGGGGACCAAATTATTTTATAAGGAACAATGTGTATTTTACGTGATATAAATCAATCAAACAAGTTACATTGGTTAGAGCAATGTGTAATTTATGTGATATAAATCAACCAAGTAGTTACATGGTAAATATAATATATTAAATCATAATTATTTAGAGGTAAATATAATATAATTTATATTAATTAATATAAATATAATACATTAGTTATGTTGGTTAATATCATATAGATTAAATTTACATTATAATGAGTAAATTTATTTTATAAGTATTAAGTATTTAAATATAAATTAGATTTATATGAATGTATTAATGGTTTTTTTTATGTTTTTAATAAATATAAGTTATATTACTTTTAAAAATCTAATTATTGTCTGCAAAAAAACGCTGCCATACTTCAGAGCTGAGCTATATTTTATTCCAGGCAATGGGAAATCGATTAGCATCTGGCAAGATGTGAGCCTGGGCCGCCCTCCACCTCATCTCCCATGCCTGCAAGCTTGGATGACAGACAAAATATTGACCACGATTTGGGACATTGCTGATTGGGAGGACGTAAAGCCAAATAACTGGTCACGATGGGCACTGCCGGATTGCCCTGCCGATTTAAAAATTGAAAGCACATTACTATTACAACATCTAGCAGGCCTCGCTCCAATCAATAAAACTAGAAAAGATAAACGTGGCTGGGGAAGGCAGTCCGGCAAGTATACAACTGCTGAAGGGTACCAACGTTTTTCTACTAACTACAATGTGCCTGCCAATCCAAGAACTTGGAACAATTTGTGGAATTACAGCACCCTGCCAAAGATTGAAATGTTTTCCTGGACACTGATGCATAAGAAAATCCTCACTGGCGAGAATTTGGAGAAAAGGGGGTTTGCTGGTCCCTTTCAATGTCCACTCTGTGCTGTAGACTCAAAAAATATCACTCATCTTTTTTTTAAATGCCCTTTTGCTGCCGCTGTCTGGAATGAAGTGCTGAATGGCTGGGGAGAGGATAATCAAGTCTCGGACAGTATCCAGGATTGCTTCTTATACTGGGACAAACATTATAACGGAGAGCTATCAAACAAAAATGGAGTGCGAGCATGTTGGATGAAGCTCCCCAAATTAACCTGTTGGTGCATCTGGAATGAAAGAAACCATCAAATTTTTCATAACAAAATTCAGCCAGCATGGAAGATAGCTGCAAAATTAAATGCCATGCTGGGGGAAAATGTCAGCAACTCAAAGATTCCTAGCAACAAAGGGATTCTGAATTCTAATGAGGAAAGCTGGATGCAAAGACTAAACATCAAGGTGGTAAGAGCAGTAGCAGCAAGTAAACTGGAAAAATGGGAAATCAGAATGGACGAATCCCAGTTCGAGAACTGGCTAAGAGAAAGGAAGATTTTTAAACTCTTTTTTGATGGGGCTTCCAAAGGGAACCCGAGGAAAGCGGGAGGAGGGGGAATCATTATCGAGCCAGGCGGGAAAATCATGATGGAATACTACTGGAACATTGGCCATAATTCCAACAATATGGCCGAGGCTTATGGACTCTGGCAAGGGCTCAAACAGTTGCAGAAGGAAGGTGTGGAAGATGTTATGGTCTTTGGTGATTCCAGATTAGTTATTCAAGCATTGAATGGGGGTGACAGAGGCAAGAATGAATGCACCGCAAGACTGATAGATAGGATTAGAACTAAGGCTAGATTGTTCAGGAAAGTCACCTTCTATCACATTCTAAGGGAGCTGAATGTTCTGGCGGATATAGCAGCCAACAAGTCAATAGCGATCGGGCAAAATGACCTTGTGGTTAACTCGAGTGTAAGCATTGAAATACCTCCCTAGCCCGACTGGAGAATGAGGCGAGTTAGTAGAGTGTTGCATTGAATTCTACCAGCAATTCAATTGTTGATTCATTTACAATAACATAACCGTTTTTTTTTTTTTAATCTAATTATTAATAATTACTTTTTATATAAATTTAGTTTTTTTTTTTTAATTGAAAATTATGAATATTTGATTTTATAAAGATATTTTAAATATTAAATAAGTGAATTATCTTAAAATTTTCAAAATTAAGTTTGGTTTTTTTTTTTCGGTACTTTACTTTATAAGTATATTCATTATATATCCTTGAGGGGTAGCTTAGTTGGTTGGTGCTTCCAAGTCCAAGACTAAAATAGTCAAGGTCGAAGGTTCAATTCTCTAGGTCCTTCGGTGATAAGCTCCCAAAATTGGAACCGACGAGGTGAGGACCCTTCAAGTGCCCGCCTAAGAATTATTCCCATGGACGTAGCGAGTCCTTTATCTTTTAGGGTTGTGAACCGCATTTTTTTAAGTACATTCATTATATGATATTTAAAATTAATTTATGTATCCAAAAGTACTCATACTTCTATTCACATCAAATATGATTTTCTCATTACTTTTATATACAAACATCTTTGCATTTTAACTTAACCCTAGTTATATTGAATTTAGTGTAAAAGTTGAGTTGTAAACATACCTTCCCCATAAAATACCTAACTCATAATATTTTATTATATCTCTTAGGAGGCCCATTTTAGCCGCCAAAATTCTCCTAATGTCTACATGAACACAATCGAAGTTAGCCTCTAGACCCATGCCAAAGGTTATGGCTTGCATGATTCCCCGCAAGGAGAGGATATACCTACTACCTCTAGCGAACCTTTACAGATACCTCATCCAAACAATGATCAGATCCCCTGGATCATGAAAATATTGATTGGATGATCTGCCCATAACCCCCATGCGAAAGTTGCACACAATTACAACATTGTGGATGATTTGGCTTAATCTCCTGCCACCATGTCAACTCTAGAATTCCTCCAGTATTGGCCTTCTCAAAAAAGGCACTACTTAGTGCATTAGGTGCAATTGACCCTTCCAAATTGTGCCTCATGAGCTTCATTCAACCTTGACAAAGGTGAACTATGACTACCCTCGTTGGTCACCTTCTAAATTCTTGTCATAATTAAGAACATAACAATTCGTCGATGTATCATCAATGAAGGAGCATCCACTTGTGTGATATCCCCTCATGTCTAGAAACGTCTAGGATCACCAGACTTGGTCCCCTCGTCTATTGATCTCTGTGCTAATGATGGGATATCTTTGAAACCTTTGAGTCTATACCAGAATGTCCTCATTGAGATGGGGGACAAAATCATACTTTTGGATATTGAAGTAGTCAATTCTCATCTTGAATACAAGATTTTGTTTCCTCAATTTTCTACATCATAATGTTTCTCCACAATGGGAAATTGTCACCCTTGACCAATTAAACTACTATGACCTGCATACCAACACAAACCCTAATAACATCCTACCCACCATAGGAGCAACCACTTCTCCCCCATACATTGATATAAATTCAGGCATTTACAAATATTCTACCTTACTAGGGGCATACTTGAATCCTCCACCCATGATACTGCATCCACATACAATCTCATGTGTACTATACTCACTTTTGAAGACAAGTCACAAGCCCCCTCTACACCAGCATCAACACCTCCCACTAATCGTGGCACTGGACATATCATAACCCCATCAGTGCCACCTATATTCCAAGTACCTCTCTTGTTCTCCCCCACAAGAGTACAAGGAAGACCAATAATGGCCCAACTTACATTACTTGAGCTTACTTTGGGAATACTTATGTGGTATATGATGCCACATTATCCCAAAATGGCTCAAAAGCCAAAAATCCCACTATGATTTTATTAGGGTATCACCCGTATGCATACTAGCAGGACCACCTATAGGGTCAATCTCGCATGTGACAAAACCACCATCAGTTGCCGCTAAACCCAACATTGGGGACACAAAACAACCTAATTTGAAATCCCCTGTGCTACCAAGTACTTCCCCTACAAACAAACTCAACCAACCATGCATTCTATGTTGGCAACAAGGACATGCTACAAACATGTGGCCCACATTACTAAAGCTCGAAAATTTGTTCAACACCCCAGCAGCGCAACATGTGGCTCCAAGACTTCAGTAGGGGGCATGCCACTACTACATTTTGACCAAAAATCCAACGGCCGTCATGTCAGATTTTCAACACTTCCCCGTCGCATGTACGACACTTTGGTTTTTTTTGAAGCGTCGGAAACTTGTCATCGGTTAAGCGACACTTAAGCAACCGTCGCTTAAGCGACACTTAGTTAACCGTCGCTTGAATTTACCTCGTCGGTTATCCGACACTTATTAAGCGACAATGACAAATTTTTAAAAACTTTTAGACCCACTAGGCGTCGGATAAGCGACACTTACAAGCGTCGGTGAAAGACTACGCGTCGGATAAGCGACACTTATAAGCATCGC